>JALIZH010018265.1:0-32959 GCA_030522465.1 Rhipicephalus appendiculatus | reverse complement strand
GCCCCCACGACGGGAGGCAGAAAATAGCGTCCTTTTCTTTTTCTTCTTCTTTCCTGAATCTCTCTCTCTCTCTCAATTCCAAAGTGATTTTTTCGAACGACTGTGCCCAATGAGACGAGGTCGGTCAGAATGGAACGTGATGCGCACGTCTCCCTCCTTGCATGGTTACAGACGCCGGCCACAGCGACGCTACGCAAGCAAAGCGCGAACGCTGTAGAGTCCAACGCGACCTGAGTCCGTTTGCGCGCCCCGGCGCCCACCTGGCACCGTGCCAAGGCACGGCTGGAGGAACGGACGGACGGACGGACGGACGGACGGACGGACGGACGTGAGCATTGGACATGGAAGCCTTTCGCCTTAAAAATTTGGTGTATATCAAGCTAGCGAAACGGCCACGAGAGCGTCATGAGCGTGGCGTGCAAGTGATGCTGCACATGACATGCCAAGATTTTTATATCGCCCCTTGTCATTTATGCTCGTCATACAATCACGTCGCTGAATACCAAATTTGCGTATATCGGGTTAGCGAAGCGGCCATGGGAGTATCATGAGCGTAGCATGCAAGTCATGTTGCACATGACATATCATGATTTCCCTATTACCACTTGTCATTTATGCTCGTCACACAGTCGCGTCACTCAATACCATATTTGGTGTATATCAAACTAGCGAAACGGCTGCGAGCGTGCCATGAGCGTGGCATGCAAGTCCGTGTTGCCCATGACATGTCATGATTTACATATGACCACTTGGCATTTATGTTCGTGAGAGTCACGTCACCCAATACCAAATTTGGTGTATATCAAGCTAGCGAAACGGCCGTCATGGCATGTAAATCCTGTTGTAAATGGCATGCAGGTCATGATTTTCATATTACCACCTATCAATGTTGGTCATGGACAAATGTCTCATCGTACCTTTTTTCGATATATCAAGTTAAGAAAACGCTCTCAGGAGCACTATGGCCATGGCATGTAAATCATACTTTTCATGACAAGTTATTGATGATTTTCATGATATGACCAGTCATTCATGTTTGTCATACAGTCATGTTATGCCATACCAATTTTGGTATAAATCCCATTAACGATACGGCCAAGAGAGCACCAAGTCGTAGGCGGCTATATAGATAGATAGATAGATAGATAGATAGATAGATAGATAGATAGATAGATAGATAGATAGATAGATAGATAGATAGATAGATAGATAGATAGATAGATACGCTCAAAGTCGCCGAAGTTCGCTAAGAAAAGCTTCCCATTTAAAAAATTCCCCATCTCCCGCTAAAGGGGACCATGTGGGGATGCGAAGCAGCGGGGAGATAATTAGCTTGAGCGGGAGGAACGTCGCCGCTCTCATTTCACGGCAGCGGTCCGGGCGCTCATCGCGGCGCTGCACAGGAGAGAATGAGTCGCGCGCGCTGCGTCATTTTCATACCGCGGAACTACCGTGGCACCCCCAGCGGAGTATGCAGCTGTCACACGAGCTGTCGTGCGCACCGCTCCGTAGAGGATTCCTAGAGGAGAGGACGGGGGGGACCGTGGGAGAAGAGAGAGAGAGGGGGAGGGGACGTGCATGCGCTGTGGGGGTGTGGGACGCGGGAGCCGCTCCGTTGAGTAGAGGATTCCTAGAGGAGAGAGGAAGACAAGACGCGCATGCGATGTGGGGATGTGGGACGCCGGAACTGCTCCGTAGAGTAGAAGATTCCTAGAGGACAGAGGGGGAGAGGACGCGCATGTGCTGTGGGGATGTGGGACGCAGGCGCCGCTCCGTAGAGTAGATGATTCCTAGAGTAGAGAAAGGGGGTGAGCGTAGGATAAGATAGGCGGAGGGGACGCGCATGCGCTGTGGGGGGGTGTGGGACGCGGGGGCCGTTCCCGTAGAGTAGAGGATTCCTAGAGGGAGAGAAAGGGGGTGAGCGTAGGAGAGGAGAGAGAGGGGGACGCGCATGCGCTGTGGTGGTGTGGGACGCGGGAAGGAGGGGATGGACTAAGCCCCCCTCCAAACACATGCAAGCAAAATCAAGGAATTGGGCCAACCTGGGCGACCACCTGCCGAGCCACTGCTAAGCAGCATCTCTGTGCTCTCGGCCATGACTCTGATGACTGTGGTAGTGGTTGACGGCCTTCATATTACTACAGTGTTCTGGGTCGCATAATGGGTGCTTCCCTACTAAGTGAAAATGGCCGGACGCGGGACGCCGGACGCGGGAAGGACGCGGGAGAGACGGACATAGCCCTCCCGAGCATAAGATGCTTCGCATCTAAAACCGACTGCTCGCGCTGCACAACCTGTTCAACGCCGACGCAGGCAGCGTCTGCTAGCGAGTTTCTTGATTGAAAAAACCGACTGCTCACACTGCACAACCGTTCACTGGCCACCTCATATATATAGGCACTGGATCTTGACCTTCAAGGCAGTGCCGGTGGAAGATTTCTCCTGTGCGTTGTCGAACGATAACAATTCGCAGCTGGCGCGTTAACTAAAAGCGGACTGCGGGTCTCTGTGTCAAGTCCGAGTCTTCTGTCTCTCATTGCCAATTAGCAGCGATTGACATGCTCCAGTAGGAAACACCGGTCCATCGCTGCGTGATTGCGCCTCTCTAGATTCCTCTCCTGTGCAACGCCGCGATGAGCGCCAGCGTCAACGCCACCACCAGTGTAAGCGTTAGGGCCCGCTGCTTCGCATCTACACATGGTTCCCTTTAGCGGGAGATGGTGTAATTTTTAAGGCGAAAACCTTTAATGTCTCATGCTCACGTCCGTCCGGTGTCCGTCCGTTCGTCTGTCTGTCAGCCCGTCCATTTTTCCGTCCGTTTGTCCGTCCGTCCGTCTGTCTGTAAGTCCGTCCGTCCGTCCGTCCGTGCCTCTTTCTGTCCGTCCGTTTGTCCGTCCATCCGTCTGTCCGTTCATCTGTCCGTCCGTCTGTCCCTGCGTCCGTCCGTCTGTCCGTCCGTCTGTCTGTTAGTCCGTCCGTCCGTCCGTCCGTCCGTCCGTCCGTTCGTCTGTCCGTCCGTCTGTCTCTGCGTCTGTCCGTCTGTACATCCATCTGCCCATCCGAGCTCTGGCACGGAATCAGGTGGCCGCCGGGAGGCGCAAACGGACGGCGGTCGCGTTGGACTCTACAGCGCTCGCACTTTGCTTGCGTAGCGTCGCTGTGCCCAGCCCTTGCAATCATTCTGACCGACGCCGTCTCAATGGATACATGCGTCCACGGAATACATTTTCGAATTTACAAAGGGTCCGTCAATTTAAGCGCTGGAACGCGGATGTCGTTTGCGCGATGCGCACAGCGCGAGAAAATACTAACGCATGCCGTGACCTCCGAGATTAGCCATGCGCATGCGAACGGAGGAAGATTAGTCTCGCGTCTCGCTGCGATTCGCGGTAAAATATTAAAAAAGAAAACACGCACACATTCGGTTTTTGTGGTATCCCAGTGAGAGTGCAAAAGAAAAAAAGACATGGCATAGTCATTGGAATGGCCAATATCGCTTTCGCTGAACGCACTTTGGAATGTGCAAAGTGTCGTTCAATTTGTTTATTTGGTGGCCTCATTTACTACCTTCTGTAACTCGTTTAGGAGGGCTTCGTACGATATGTCGGTACTGCCCTTCTCCTTCCTTTTTTTTTACGAAACTACGCCCAATCCGCGATTTTGAATTTTCTTGGCGCTTTGGCCTTCTTGTTGATGGGGATTTCCATGTTATAGTGGTCGCTACCTAGGTTCTCGGAGAGGTTATCCCAGGGAGCTCTGACGTTCTTGGTGAAGGTTAGGTCAGGCATTGTGTCCCGCTGTACAAAGCTGCCTCTTCTTAAGGGGAAGGGAAGGTTGCTTATAATCTGTAGCACCAAAGCATTTGTGTTTGCGTTAACTTGATGCCTTTTCCTTCGTTTTTACCTAACCCTGCTCTATGCTTCTGTCGGTCTAATTGCCTGCTTACGTGAGCGAATTTTCGCTCGCCATTTTTACCGCGGAAGACAGCAGTCTGTTGAAATCTGTTCTTGTCTGATGGTGAATTGTATACGTTGAGCACAAAAATGCTCCTTTTAGCATTCCTATGTGGTAGGATTTCCACCAGGACCGTTTCCAGGCTGTTCTTGTATGCGGGGGTGTCCCTTTCGGTGAACAATATTTCCTTCCGGACGAAGGTAGCCACTCCTCTCGTCTTATTCTGCTCGTGGTGCAGCGTCGGCCTAGCTACCCTGTACCCCTCAAGGCTAATGCCTCTAGCAGTTTTACTTTCCCGCATTCTTGTGGCAATATTATATGCGGCTTTTCTTTAGATGCTAGCAATAGTTGTGTTAGTGGTGCTTTGCGCTCCTGAAGTGAATTACAGTTCCACATCCAGATCTTGATATCGTTACGATCAGTGGCCATTTTAGTCTTGTAGCTTGTGTGAGTCGCAGTTCGTTTCCTCCACGAGCTTCCTTGCTTTGACTGGTGGGGCTTTGGCTGTAAATATTATGTTCGGGAAGCTTCCCGTAACCGTTCGCTTGTCCGCGTTTCGGTTCTGAAGAGCGATGGCCGCGGCTGTGTTCTCCAGACTCGCGGACGTCTGGTCGGCTTTTTCAGTGTAAGTCTTGAAAGAGAGAGAGAAATAAACGTTTATTGCGAAACGGTGTTCCGAGCGATGCTCGGTATCACCCTAAGGTGGGAGGGTTCCCCTAGTCCAGGAACCCTCTGGCTTCGACTGCCCTCTTGGCCCTCGAGTCTTGAAAGTTAGCATAAATTGGCAAGCGTGCTTGCCAACGTATCGATTTTGTCGTTTAGCTTAGTTCGCACAAACTCTCTGTTTGTCGGCGGGGCTTCTTGATTGCTCGGGACCATCTCGACCTCCTCCGTCGTATCGCTGTCGCGTTCTACGGCTTTGCCTTTGTATGTGTTGTGGATGATTTGTTGTATGTATGATATCGGCGGTGTAGGTGAGATCACCTGGCTTATTCCATGGCCGCTCTCTATCGTTGCTATTGAAGCCCGGAGCTCTCCAAGCTCCTTTCGGAGGGCCATGTTTTCGTGTTCGAGCGCTCCTATTCGGAAATTGTGAGCACGCTCTCGCTGTGCCTTACCTGTGGGCTTGCTGCGTGTGCTCCGTGATCCGCCTTCAACCCTGTTTGCCGAGGAGCCGTTGTTCGGCTGCTGCTAATGGGTCGCGGCTGCTGGTCTCGTTCTCGATCGGGATTTGGAGCGCTCCCGAGAAGGCGGGTGGCTGCTGGATTCCGACTGGGTCTCGGGCCGCCCACCAGAACGAAAACGCCCTCCGTATAGGCAACACCCTCTGCATCGGGATCGCCCCTTGGATGGACAACGGCTATGGCCGCTCGAGTCGTTCTCTTGCCCTGCCACCTGTTCGTGGCCGAGTTCATTGAACGTGACAGATGCTGGCGCGTCCTGGCGTAGTTGTGCTTGCGGCTCTTGACTGCTGCGTCTTCTTCTTCTCTTCCCTATGTATGGAATGTGGAAGCGTATTTTGCATTCGCGATCTCCGGTGGTTTGGTCGCCATTACACAGCTTGCATTTCTGCTTACTATGTTGCTCGACATCTTCCTGTAGCGTTTCTCCGCAGTTGAGACAATTCTGGCGCGTTGCGATTGTTTTGCCGGCTAACATCGGCGCGATGACCGACTCCTCCGGACGTTCGACAAACGTGGACTTGTCGCTTGTAGACCGAGCAGGGAACCATGGTGGTTCCGCACATCACT
Source organism: Rhipicephalus appendiculatus (assembly GCA_030522465.1). NCBI lineage: Eukaryota > Metazoa > Arthropoda > Arachnida > Ixodida > Ixodidae > Rhipicephalus > Rhipicephalus appendiculatus. The sequence continues at coordinate 27,254 of JALIZH010018265.1, read as the reverse complement.
GTGCTCGGGACGCGCAACGCGTCGAAGAGGATTGCGATGACTTTGGTTTTTTGAATGCGTCTTGCCCCGAGAGCTGTGGGATTTCGGTCGTGTACAATCAGGCGTTTAAGCAGTGCGTCGTCAAAGGAGAGGTCAACGATCACGCCCTTGCATGTATTATCGGGTGCTGCCACGTATGCGAAAACTTCGAACGAGCCTTGGTTTGTGTGAAGTTTCTGGAGCTTTACGTGCGCTGCTGCGTTACTCTGGTGCAGCCTAGAAATAAAGATGATTTTTTGCATCTTGTTGGGGAAATCGTGTCCTCCTGTGCGTTTTCGTCGGTTATCTTGGGGGCCATGATGGCGGCTCTTGCCACAGAACGAGATCGACTCTGGCGACATCCAATCCTCTTCTCGATCTGATGATTACCCTGTCTGGTCTTTGGGTAGGCGGGGTACCCTGGAAACGGTTACCACGCGGTGTAGTGTCGACTGATACTTTTTGAGACCCCTGGGGCTCTCGGTTGTAGTAGTGCTTTGTGATCGACCGTCCCAGTGGCCAGGTCCTCACTCAGTGGATTCTTCTGTCTTCGGCTTCCCATGCCGGTAGCCCGTCCTGGTCCGTCGAAGATCTCCGCGTGTACTCCCATTCATTCCACGACTATTGTAGCACGCGTTTTCAGTGCCTGGTTGTCGGATTCGGGATATGGAGGATCCACCTGCTGCCGCGCCTGGTCGTGCTCTGGCTAGGCCTAACGGCCGTACTTCTCACTAACCTTCGGCGTGGTAAAGGTTAGTGGGGCCGCTCGCCGCCTTGCAACATTAAATTCCAATAATATGTTGAAGAGTTCACTCACCGTCACAAATGGCGTCTTCGCTGAAAGCGCAGAACTTGCTTGTTGAATGAAGCACAAAGTCAAGTGATCTTGGAGCACAAAAAGGACCGTAGACATTCAGGAAAGCGGCTGCCGCCGTTTTTACGACCGCGCTCCTCGACGCCACCTTGCGATCCCTCTGAGGCGTGAGTACAACGTGAGTACTCTGTAGCCCGACGCGAGGCGAGACCGACGTGACCAGCGTGCGCCGGCCGACCCCGGCGGCAGCCGGTGTAAGACGCAACATGCTGCATTTTGCGTCGGCGACGTTACAGAGACTCCACCACGTCTGCATCTCGTCGTTCCGTGGGGACGACGGGCGTGCTCAAACGCGCACGAGTCAAGGCAACGTCGCGCGGCGCGCATGGGAGTATAGAATGCTTGGTTTTCGCGTCAACGTAACGTGGCGAACCTGGCATCACCAGCTTCGGCCACCGCTGGCTCACGCGAACGCTAGGTCGGACTATGTAGAGCACTTTAAAGGGCCCTTAACGCTCCGTTCCCCGCTTACGCTCGCACCGACAGAATCGCGGCTGGGCTAATCAGGAGCCAAGACCGCGTTGGGTTTCCGTCTAGTCCGGCCGTGGTGGTCAATAACCAGAGTTGCCAAATGCTACCTAGCTAACAAGCAACTAATGATGACCAAATAAGCACCAAAAAGCGGCATCGCTCAAATACGAAGGAGAGTTCCAAAAATCACTGTACTTATTTTGCATAGGGAATATATGCGCAACTCTAAACAAACGGACATATTTACTTTTTAACATTGTCTCCAGGCTACAACCTCCATTCATTTTAATACACGTTTGCCAGTGCACGATTAACATTACTTGTTGATTTCCCCAACGTATGCTTGACTTCAACACTCGGCTACTAAAAGTCACAAAGAAACGCGCTATTGGTAAACGGGATGATTACTAAAACGACTATGGGTGCCTGAAGAATGGCAATAAGGCCAGAAAACACCACAATTGGCTGAAAAATTCTACAATCAACTCGGCGAAGAAACAAGTTTTAGTCCGCTTAATATAAGCCGAACTGACAACTTTGTCAATAACTCTTTAACATGCCGCGGCATATCGACTTCAGGTCAAGTTCAGCTACCAATCAGCGACGATCTTCTGGCTCTCACACCAATTTCTTTCATTACGCTCTCACCGTTTAGTACTATAGCTACCACACGGGTTTGTTTAATCATTGATCACGGGCGTTAGTCGTCGGGATGCAGATGTACCACCAAGCGTCAACGTGGATGCATGTACGTTAAACGGTGCTATAGCTACGAAACAACAATAAACATTGCGCAAACTCTGTTATATCTATGTACAGCAAAGTCCAACTACTTCTGTAAGCATGCGTTTTACTTTCGTGTTAAACCAATTCCTATGCTTGAGGGACCAACGGGCATTAAAGCGAAAGCCTTTAATGTCTCATGCTCACGTCCGTCCGTCCGTTCGGTGTCCGTCCGTCCGTCCGTCCATCCACCCGTGTCCGTCCGTCCGTGCGTGCGTCCGTGCCCGTCCATTCATCCTTGTCTGTCCGTCCGTCCTTGTCCATCCGTCCATCTGTCCGTCCGTGTCTGTCCGTCCATCCGTCCGTGCTTCCGTGTCTGTCCGTCCGTCTGTTCGTCCATCGGTGTCCGTCCAGCCTTCCGCACGTGTCTGTCTGTCCGTCCGTCCAACCGTCCGTCTGTCCATCCGTCCGCCCGTCTGTCCATCCATCCATCCGTCCGCCCGTGTCCGCCCGCCCGTCTATCCATCCGTATGCGTCCGTCCATCCGAGCCCTGGCACGAGGCCAGGTGGCCGCCGGTCGTGTCAGGGCTCGGATGCCGGTCGTGTCGGACGCCGGTCGTGTCGAACTCTACAGCGCTCGCGATTTGCTTGCCTAGCGTCGCTGCGCCCAGCGTTTGCAATCATTCTGACCGACCCCGTCTCAATGGACACAGGCGTTCCCGGAACACAGCAACATAGCCTCTAAGCAGCCTAACCGATCTATGGGTCGGTTCCCTCTTTTGGGAGTAATAAAGTTTTTGTCATCATTATCATCGCGGAACACATTGGAATTTACAGTGTCCTTGAATTTGAGCGCTGAAACGCGGATGGCTTTTGCACGATGCGCAACGCGTGAGAAAATACGAACGCATGCGAACGGAGGCAGATTAGTCTCGCATCTTGCTGCGATATGCGGTAAAAAATTTAAAAAGAAAACACGCACACATTCCGTTTGTGTGCCATCCCACGGAGAGTGTCAGTCGAATGGCCACAAGCTTTTACCGAACACACTTCGGAATGTGCAATGTGTCCTTCAATTTTTTTGCATATACTCAGGCATCTGTATTGATGAGTGTGTTCCGAGGCTTTCATGCCGGACGTAGAACATTATTTTCCACAAAGGAGACCCATGAATTACGCTAACACTAAAGAACACGCAATTGACAAGTTCACTAACACTGTTGCGGGCAGCGGTACTGATGACGCCAGACAAAGAGATGACAGACAAGCAGGTGGCTGTACCAACGACTAAAGCTTTATTGCTGTGAGCGAAGCCAAACACGCATAGTCGCCAACAGATATCCAGCAGTCAATGGCGCATTGTAATGTTTCGACAAACAGGTTGCAACGTCAGATACGATATGTCCGTTTTCTTTTGCTTGTCAGCACCAAAGACGCTGCACTGACTGACGTGTTTCCCTCCTTCTTTCTGTTAGTAGGATCCTGACTTTTAACGTATTTCATTAGCTTTTCTGTGCACATACCTAGCACATGAGTTGGGTACCCGGCATTTTCCACCCTCTTAATCTGTGCTGTGAAGCTATGCTCAATGCCATGAGCGCAAGACTTCGTTAAAGCTGACCTTAAGGCCGAGTAAGCAATTCCATTTTTCACTATCTTTGAATGATTCGAGGAAAAAGGAAGGAAGGGTTTCTGGGACCTCGGAAGGTAGCGCCAACATACATGATTAGGCTCAAACGATAGGCTCAAATCCAAGAACTGCAAATGCCTTTCATTTATCAGTTCCAGTGTGAACTTTAGACCATTCCCATATTCCCGAAAAACCTTCAATATGTCTGTTGCCCTCCTGTTATAATTACTACAATGAAAAAATACCAGATAATCATCGACATAGCGAAAAAGCCGGCAGATCCCACGCACTGTGGGAATCGATGTAATGCGAAGCAGCCAGAAAGGAGCAAATCATGCTTTACATAATTTTCATGTCATGTTTAACATGTTGCGACCGGTCATTTGCGTTCGTCATACAGTCACGTCGCGATATACCAATTTTGGTGTATGTCAAGCTGGCGAACTGGACGGAAGCGCACCATGAGCGTGGCATGTAAATGGCATTGTAGATGACATGCATGCCAAGATTTTCATGTTACCACCTGCCACTTATGTTCGTTATATTGTCATGTCACTCAATACCAAATTTGGTGTATATCAAGCTAACGAAACGGCCACGAGCGCGCCATGAGCGTGGAATGCAAGTCATGTCGCTCATGACATGTCATGATTTACATATTACCACTAGTCATTTATGTTCGTCATACAGTCATGCCACTCATTACCAAATTTGGTGTATCTCAAACTAACGAAACGGCCGCGAGCACGCCATGAGCGTGGCATGCAAGTCATGTCGCTCATGACAAGTCATGATTTCCCTATTACCACTTGTCATTTATGTTCGTCATACAGTCATGTCACTCAATACCAAACTTGGTGTATATCAAGCTAACGAAACGGCCGCAAGCGCGCTACGAGCGTGGAATGCAAGTCATGTCACTCATGACATGTCATGATTTTCATATTACCACTTCTCATTTATGTTCGTCATACAGTCATGTCACTCAATCTCAAATTTGGTGTATATCAAGCTAACCAAAACGGCCGCGAGCACACCATGAGCGTGGCATGTAAATCATACTTTTCATGACAAGTTAGTCATGATTTTCATGATATGACCAGCCATTTATGTTCGTCATACAGTCATGTTATGCCATACCAAATTTGGTACAAATCCCATTAACGATACGGCCAGGAGAGCAGAAAGTCGTAGGCGGCTAGATAGATAGATAGATAGATAGATAGATAGATAGATAGATAGATAGATAGATAGATAGATAGATAGATAGATAGATAGATAGATAGGTAGATACGCTCAAAGTCGCCGAAGTTCGCTAAGAAATGCTTGGCATTTAAAACTGTCCCTGCTAAATCCTTAAGGTGGTGTGGAAGTTTTCTGTTAACGCGGCTTAAGTACATGTCACTGAGAACCGGAGCAACTCGGGAACCTATGCAGACACCACTCTTCTGAACGCAGACTGCATCCTTCCATTTCACAAAAGTGTTGATCAAATAGAACGTTAACTATTCCAGGAAGGACTCCACTGGCATACCGCATCTTTGTGTAAACTGAAACTCATCATTGTGTTCAGTTACCGCTTCTCTGACACTACGTAGCAGTTCGGTTTGTTCAAGCGAGTAGAAGATATCTTCTACATCAATACTGATGGCTTTGTGATTACCTGGGTTATTTCTAGACAAAAAATTGGACTATCTCCTCTGAATTCTTTACCAGATACGGGTCATTGAGGCTAAGGGGGGCGAGCATATCCTGTAGAAGAGAAGACATCTTATACTGCCAAGTGCATCTGTCCGAAATTATGGCCCTAAACGGCACTTCGGGCTTGTGCGTTTTGGCGCTGAAGAAGAGTTGCAGGTGTAGTGATTTAGCCTGCTTAACACTTTCAGCAAGGCGTTGAAGGCCGTGTCGCTCAAGCAGTTTGATTTCTTGCTCTTTGGCTTTCTTAAGCTGCACCTTTTTAGAAACAAAGTTCTTTTGTACTGCGGCGTTTGCCCTCTCCAAAAACAATTGTTCAGGAGCTACTACAAAAAAAGCCTTCCTTGTCAGAAATGACCAAGCTCAGCTGTTTCTGTACGAGGTAGTTAGCCACATGAAGAATGTCCCGCGACTTGCGTGAACTAGTCTCCGTGTTGGAAAGGACGTCAGTGCACTCAGACACACAGCCTGGGCGCAGTTCATCCGTAACACCACGCGAAACACCTCTCGACAACGAAAAAAAAAGTGTTGTAAAGGCATTAAAATTATTTAAACTGAACAAGAACCCTGTGCTTACGTCACTATATTCTCTCCTATGCACTGTCTATGCGTTCAAGCAACACGTTGTATTATGCTGGGTGCCAAGGCGCCGGGAAATTAAAGGCAATGAGCTGGCGGACTAGCTCGCCACATCCATTGACACAAAAGCTGGCAACTCCTCGATTCCTGTTCCTGTTCTAGACTTGAAAGCGTATCTACGTAAGCGGCTCCGAATGTATGGCAGCGTCTGTGGGACGATCAGACGAGTAACAAACTTCATATCATTAAGCCATGACTAGGGTACTGGCCATCAGTTAGCAAATCGAGACAAATAGAAGTCCTATTCTCTAGACTTGGAATAGGGCATACTTATGGCACCCATGGCTATCTCCTGAATGGGGGTGAACATCTAACCTGTAGTAGGTGCGGAGAGGCACTCAGTGTGCTACGCGTTTTATTAATATTGTTGCACATGCCCGCGAGGAAAACCAAGACCGGTAAACGTGCTTGCCGCGTCGAGGCAGCTAGAGAGAAGACGACAACGATGCAATACTCAACCTGTTGGCCGCTCCTGCGCTCACCTTCGCGACCTAATAAACGGCCCCTCCAGCCGTGTACGTCTTGGTCTCCTTCACGTGTAACACTATGTAAAGAGTTGGAAAATGACAGGAAGAAACATTTCTCTACTGCTTATCGTCAGCACACCCATTCCACCCAGCGATGTTTTCAGGCAATGAACCAATTTTCGATAAAAAACTGTTTTGAAGTTTTTGAGACACTGGAGCATTACAAATTATTTATGCTGCAGACTCAGCACGTCCTCTTTAAGAGAATGTTGCTACGGGATAATTGCTTGAACGCACCCACCTCGACACCCTTGCTCGCAAGGGCCTTTTGAGGGCTGTTGTGTTGTTTAATAGTCCATGACCTTTAGTATAGATTTTCAACAGATATTTCATATGCAGTGTGCACACTTTATATCATTGTCATAGTTTTAATATTGACATCAGTTTTACGCATGTCTTGTGCGGATAATTTTAGGTCCCTTTACAGCCACTTAAGCCTACACATTGTCATTCACCACACCATTGGACACACATATTACTTTGTGCTGGTGCTCTTTGGCCGTAACCGGCCCTTGCGCCACAAAACAACATATATCATCATCATGGACCATTCTTGGCATCCTTATAGGTTGGCTCTGCCAACATTGGTTTTGTAATGGCATGAGTGGGCATTCATTGGACCATCGTCTGCCAGCATATAAACAATATTGGGCCAATGTGCTGGGCTGCCTGGGAAGTAATAACGCGAACTTCAGCTGAGCTTTCAGGTGAACAGTCCAGACGATTGTGGTTTTACAAAACAAGTGGAAGTCTATTCTCTATGCATTCCACAGTAGTCTTGAAACTTGTAAACTTCACTCCGAATTTCAATCACCGAAGGATGCCGATGTCTCCCCTTCGTCAGGTGCATCGGCGCAGTGTTCACGGCGACATGGTGAAATTGAGCATCTGGAAGGTTGGAAGTAAACTTTGCACCTAAATCACTTTCCGATAAAATTTTCATGTTTTTTCTTAGCATGTTTTAACCTATACTACCATCAAATTTATCTTGCTGTTCACGGAGTTACTTTTCTTGGCATGAACACACTTATTTAGGAGAAGACGCAGAAATTTCGAAGCCAGGTAGAAATGTCTAAAACTTTGAGGCTATAAACATTCTTGTATATAAACGCGATATCAGCTTCAAAAACTTCCAAGTCGCAGTAGCATATATTTAAAATAGATCTGTTTGTGAAGCTTTGTGCAACTGATATGCTGATAAACCTGGCGGATATTGTTATTCTGACCACTACAGTAAAAAAAAACAAAACACATGCCTTGAAGAGTTGCTACGACCTCTTTTTTCGATCACTGTAGTATCGCTAGCTTCTTGGGTACACGTTGTGCTTTGGTAAGTTTCCGATTGACCGGCATTATATTCACTTCAGTTGTATACATTATACCAGTAGAGAACAGTATCCCATAAGTACGGCTCCACGTTTTAGGAGTTGGTTTTTGTTGAAATTCGGAGGGTGTATTTTCGATTTTATTTTTAGCTGAAAATACGGCGTTTATCGGAGTTTACTTCTCGTAAATCTTCTATTCCCCGAAATTCGGTGTTCAATTTTGCATTATAAGTACTTACAATGCGTTGTTATTACTCTTATTTTCAATGAATACGCTTTGCATTGCTGCTGACAATCCTGTTTCTTCATCCTTTCATTTCTGCATCCTGTTCACTTGCCCTGTTAATAAACCTGTTAATTTGCACTGCGAGGGGAGGGGAGCATGAGCTATTCAAGCTGCGTCTCCACTTATTCTCCCAGCTTCCTTCATCTTTATGACGAAAAATGAAGGGTTTATTAATAATAAGACTCTTAATAATCCAAAATATTACATGAAATGATACCTGAACACAAAAACACCCGAACAAACTTAGTGTATCTTACATGTTTGGAAGATGTTGGAAGGAAACGCCTATACATAAAAGCACAATACTTTAATAGAAATCACCTACGTTTCTTCATATTACAACCTTAAAGTTCGTTGTAATAGACGCAAACAAACATTACGAGCTTGCTGCCGCTGACGGAGGTGCGCTGCATTCAATTGATGATTTTCAGCTTTGAAAATGCCATTTAAAAGTTGAAAATTCCCTTTTAAAATTGAAGTGCATCTAATAAATCCGAATAGTTAAAAATTTTACCGGCGAGTCTTTCGCGGATTTTTTCGGAATGATTTGAAAACACGGAGCCCTTCCCGTAGGTGAGCTTGAAAGATCTTGATAGAAGGTCTTTATTGCTTCTCCGCGGCAAGTAGCCAAATTATGCATATTGCGGGGCTAGAAGCAGAACGAATGAAAACTGTTCCACATTTCCAGAACTTCAAAAAAGGCAACATGGGGCGGGAATTCGGTAGTGATATGTGAGGCTGAAGTTTGTGCTAGCGTTATCAGCTAACGCTCACGGGTGCTTTACCCGGTTGAAAAGGTGGGTATACATTCCTCTTACTAGTAACCAAGCTACAAAAAAGCAAAAAAGAGTTTGAGCATCATTTTTGCGTTTGTAATACAAGACATACGTGCTTCAGTAAGAATGATAGTAATAGTACTAGCTAGAAAATACCAATCAAAATCATTTTAACAGAAATATTAGCTATAAACAGAAAATGAACATTTCCTAGAATAAAAAATAGCTAATAACAGTTCTCACGCTTGGCTTGAGTGTACAGCGTCCAGGTGACGATCAGCACAAGGCAATACTTTAGGAAGAACATTACGAAGGCTTGATGTTCAACGCAGCGAAAATCTGAAATAGCAGAATGAATGCTCCTGTTTTACAATTAACAGCGGAATTATTGCTATATAAATCAGGCAACTTTGGTTTTCTTGAATGAAATTATTTACTCGGTTGGTATTTAGCTCCCATCATTTCGCTAAGCTTTTCAGCAGGTATGGGTATCACAAGGCATATCAATTACGCGTTCTTAATAGTGTGTAGAAAAATATGTACATAGGTAGCACGCAGGGATTGCACCGATGTCGGTTCAAGATTGGCAACGATTGGCAGAAACATTGGTCCCACATTTGCTTTTGGTGTTTTTCGACGCGTAAATGTGCATTGGTCCAATGTCGGAACCAACTAATGGCGCAATGTTTACAAAGATGGCTGTAAGCATATAAACCGCCAAAAATATCTACGATATTGGTAAATATAGCTTCAACCTACTTTGTCCATAGTAAATATCGCTTACATCGTATAAATATTGTGGGCTCCAATGTTTTTGCGAGCCTTTTTTGTTGGTAGCGTCATCGTCTTTTGTTCCAGATTTTAACACTGTTTCTAGCCTGCCTTTTTGTTAGCTATGCCAATACTTTCCCAACGTTTTCCATTGCCCGTATAATTTATCATGAGTTAGTTTTCTGCGTTTGTAAATAAATGCTTGTTGCCCATGGTTTTGGCTTTACCCAAGCACCTGGGATAATCAGCGTACAAAAACTGAGAGCAGACAGACAGACAGACACAGAACTTTATTCAGGTCCTGAGGAACACTACCGCTCAAGGCGCTAGAGCAGCGGGCCGCTCCCACGTCGGGACGGGTAGGCCGAGCCTCATCGCCGCGTGGTGAGCCCTCTGGACGGCCCTGAGTTGATGTAAAAGCTCTGAGCTCCGTAGCGCAGAGCTCCATTCCTCTTCGGTCGTGAGTTGAGAACTCTGTAATGAGGGGCACTGCCAGAGCATGTGGTCTAACGTAGATGCGGAGCCACAATCTGGGCATGTTGGATCAATGCCTTCTATGAACTGGCTGTGGGAACGAAGGTTTGGATATGACCTGGTTTGAAGCATGCGGAGGGTAGATGTCTGTGCTCTAGAGAGTTTCACATGAGGAAGGGGGGAAGACCCTTCTGCCCAACTGGTAATGTTTAGTCACCTCGTTGAAAGTTAGGAGAACGTCCCTGAAGACCGCTAGGTTGGAGTTTGAAGACCCCCCAGGCTGCCCAGCACGGTGAGTAAGTTCGCGTGCTCGGGCGTGGGCGATCTCGTTTAGGTTTGCCATGGAGGCCAGATGTGATCCGAGGTGAGCCGGAAACCAAATGATGGTGTGAGGAGAAATATCCCTATGACCTAATATACTAATTGCCTCAGCCGATACTGATCCGGACGCAAAGGCTCGGACCGCCGCTCGTGAATCTGTGTAGATGTGTTGCCGAGAATCATCAAGGAGAGCGAGAGCTATAGCTACCTGTTCAGCTTTCGCGGGAGTGGCGTTCCTGATAGACGCGGAGTGGGTAACACAACCTGCGTGATCAACTGCGACGACCGAGAAGTTGGCCGATCGACCGTACTGCGCCGCGTCTGCGAAGCATGCAGACTCCGGGTCTGCACGAACGTCTTTGAGCAGGGCTTCACCTCTGGCCTTCCGCCTACCCGCGTTGTGCTGCGGGTGCACGTTGCGGGGAAACGGAGAGACCATAATGTTGGCCCTTTGCTTCCTAGTGAGACTGTGCTTACGCTCCTCTTCTAGAGCCGCACTATACCCTAGGATGGCCAGGGATGCTCCTGCCTGCGGCCGAGGAGGAGAGCCTGGTCATCTGAGCAGTATGCTGTGCCTCGATGATCTCTTCCAACGTGTTGTGTATACCAAGCTGCATGAGGCGTTCCGTGCTAGTATTCGAAGGGACCCCTAGCACTCTTTTGATGCTCTTGCGGATCAGGATATTAAGCTTAGTCTTTTCATGACTTTGCCAGCAGTGCATGGCAGCAACGTAAGTAATGTCGCTCATTAAGAAAGCGTGCAACAGCCTTAGTAGATTGTCCTCCCTGAGGCCACCTCTAGAGTGATAAGCCCTGGTGGAGACCCTGGTGATAAGCCGAATCACGCTTGACGTTTTAGCTGTGAGCTTGTTTATGGTCTGACCATTTGTGCCATTAGACTCTATAAGCATACCAAGTACTCTGATTACCTCTACCCTAGGGATGAGATGACCAGAGCTAGTGCGAAGCCTGATATTGATGTCCGAAAGGGGGACCCAGCCCTTAGGTTTGACACCTCTTCTATTTGGCCTGTATAGCAAAAGTTCCAATTTGGTTGGGGAGAGTCGGAGTCCGGTACCACTAAGAAAAGCTTCGGTGTATTCTACAGCCTGTTGGAGTGCCTCTTCTACTCTGCCCTCGTTGCCACCCGTGCACCAGACGGTGATGTCATCGGCGTATAGGGTATGACCTATGCCCTCTACTTGAGAGAGCTTCTTGGAAAGCCCACAAAGAGCAATATTGAACAAAAGTGGTGAGACAACCGAACCCTGTGGCGTGCCTTTGGAGCCAAGAACGAAGGGTTCTGATTTGAGATCTCCTATCTTAATCATGGCCTTTCTGCTTTTGAGGAAAGAGCTGATGAATTAGTGGAATCTATGCCCCAAGCCAAAACTAGAGATCGAGTTGAGAATATGCGTATGGGAGAGGTTGTCAAAAGCCTGCTCCAAATCTAGTCCCAGGATTGCTCTCACATCTCTGGTTTGAACGTCGATAATCTGGTGTTTTATCAACTTCATGGCATCCTGGGTCTATAATGCCGGTCGGAAGCCAATCATGTTGTACGGGAAGAGACCGTGGTCTTCAGTGTGTTGAGTAATGCAGCTGTTAATGACGTGTTCGGCCACCTTTCCTATACAGGATGTAAGCGATATGGGTCTTAGATTACAAAGATCCAGTGGACGTCCCGGTTTCGGGATAAAGATGACTGACGCCACCTTCCACGATTCCGGGACGGTGCCCTGTTCCCATACCTTGTTTGATATACAACGACATAGAACATACAATAATTAATTTGAATTACGGTCTAATCTTACAAGTCTCCGAAAGGATACCACTCACAAAAATACACAGCCAAAATATCCTCCTGTTAGCGCTTATTTGGGTTGTCTGTTCACACAAGGTTCAAAAGGAAGTGACTGGAAGCTAAGTATTACAAAATGGAGTGAATGGACGGCTACATCTGAGCAAGTGAGACAGCTCAAGTCCATATCCATCTTGAACTAACAGAAAGAACATGGCCTGTTTATTTATTAAGCGGTGACAGCGACTAGAGCTTGAAAGAATGCGATAACATCTCAACCACTGAAGAGCTTAGTGTTAAAAAATTCAGCATTTCCTTTTGCAAAACGCGCGGCTAAGGCCAAAGAAAAAAAATTGCCTGTGGCTTTACCCTTTGTAGGAGAGTGGTACAAATATGTACCTATTTTTCCCTGTGTTTCAAACATTCAATAAAAAGCCGTCCAAATTGGCGCCGCTGTTACTGTTGGTAGCATCTTACGAGGTATTGAAGAAGGCTATTATGACTTTTACAGCGAAAGCTGTTATGAGATTACAACAAGGACCGCTTTTGCACCGTAGTTATCCACCGCCGCCGCCGCCGGTGTCCGTAACCACTATCGCACGAAATAAAAAAAACTAAATAAAAAGTACCTATGACAGAATAGGATTCAAACCCGGGCCCTCTGCGCGGCAGCCGAACACTTTACCACTGAGCGACGCCACTTCTTGAAACTGCAGTGCAAACTAACCCTATGCAGACTTGATACCGGGTAAGGAATCGCGTTAACGTGTGTTGTAAAGTGTTTTAGAACAGCAAAGTAATAACCAGGCGTCACACAATAAATTGAAAGGTTTCGTCGGGATATGGGTGACCATATGGTCACGGTGGTACCTAATTCAATATCTGTTCTTGCAGTAGACATTCTAGGGTAGCTTCAAACATCCAATGTTACGTGTACAGTCGTTCGTCACCTCACGGCACGGTTCGTTGCCTTAAGGCGACGCGCACGGTGTGACGTGGACAGCAAATTCGATTTTGCGCATGCCTTTATTATTGCTCGCTATCGGTTTACTTGGCCTAAATGAGCGCCTTGAAAACATTGCTTAAGCATACATGGGAAGTGTCCCATTTTACCCGTTCGCTAAAGAGAGTGGAGTGCACAGAAATATGTTTGTGCTCCACTTATTATTGAGTTTTCTTTAACGAAGCATTCTCGGGCGTGATTTTGGCCGGTAGTGTTAGCCCTAATAGGACGGCTATCACACCGATACAGTTGTCCATATGCCGTATTTTCGTTTTATTGTAGTTCAGATTCTGTTCCCAAAAGCGGCATCGATTGCTGTCCGCTTTAGGTGAAGCTAATGACTGATGTATACCTGTCGCAGGTCGCCTTCGCGTGCGCGAAGCATAATTGCACACCAGCTAGCTGTGGACCAAATACCAAGTTCTACTGTGAATTGAATCCTTCAAACAATTCTAAAAGTGCCCCCTTAACTTTGTAAAAAAATATTCGTGATTAATTTTTTTTTAAATATTTGATATCGCCTGAGGACAGTGGTACACATATGTACCACTTTTCATGCCCGTCTACGAATACAGTGGTACATATATGTAGCACTGTTTCCTCAGAATATATTCTACAGTGTTTCTTGAAAAGAGTGCCAAATGTTTTCCTAAGTCATTCTGAATGTTGTTCCGCAGATTTTAAGACAAAATTTTTATTTTGAAGGTAGAGCCTCACAAAGGGTTAACGCAGCTATGGCTGGGTGTGCGTAGCGAGAGGTAAAGTTAATCTTATTGTTTCACTTGTTTCCCTCTGTTTGGTTCCATCTAAATCGTTTACCTTCGTATGTCTGAGTGCTTAGGTTTGGTTGTTATCTGTGGTTATAATGGTTACATTAAGACTAGACATTTTAATTTGCAATGTAACGCATTTATTTAGGAAGTCTTAATCTTGTTTTTATATTGCCAGAAACAGGGTCCGATGGTCGGTGAAGTAGCAAGCAGCCGTCTCAATGGTACCGACACAGTACTTTGAGGAGAAGGTTTCTGCCTGTTGTCTAGACGACGAACCATCTTCACCTAAATGTACTCGCCTGGCCGCTTCGTACTGACGACGCTTCTCAAGACGTATGGCTCGTTCTTCCTCCCTCTACTTGGCTCGCTGCCTCCTCTTGATTTCGTTCCAACGACGAAGGCTGGCTTCTTACAGTCACTCCGACTCACTTTCCATAGCTGCCGATGAATCCCACTGAGCCACCCCTTCTATATATACGATGCAACGCCGGCTCCTCCTCTGTTGTTGACACGCAGTTTCACCGGCTCCTCCTCTCACATCATGCCAGGTGGCGCGGCGAGCGGCGCTGCCATCCATGGCGGTTGCTAGGCAACGGCTCAGCTCGCGGTGCGGCTACCGGCCACAGCGAAACAGGGAGAATACGGACAATGGAGTTCTCACTACAAAACGGGTGTTTAACTGACACCCTGTTCTGCCTCCATCCCCACCCCATCGTTTTCAAAGGCTTTGAAAGCACGGCACCGCTGTTTAACAATAGTGGGCGGAGCAGCCCCCAAGTGACAAGCGTTTTATGGCCAACGATAACCACGCTACCACACTGCCGAGAGGAGGAACGTAAACTTCCTGAGAAAACATGACGCTGCGCTGATTTTGTGGCTTCACGAACACTGAGACCATTTATTTGAAGTGTACATGTCGGGCTGCGTGAAGCGTTCAGACTGGAAGCATAAGTGATCACTCATTCCGAGATTCCGCGTGAGATACCTCAGTCATGAGCGGTACATCGATGTAGCGCACACAAATAAATAATTCCGCAGAAGCCACATGAAATGTTTGGAGGGCTCGCCACTAATAAAACTGTGAGAATAACTTAAGTGTGCATCCACAGAAACCTAGCCAATGCGAATGCCAATGGGGCAGAAAGCTAGAATTTCCTTGCAGCAGACAACTCAGCAACACTATTTATACCTTCACCCAATCTAAAGGCAATGTTTATTTTTGCGTTTTTTTGTACTGGTTTTGTAGTGGTGTGACAGGGTCTCATTGGGCCAATGTTTGCTGTGCTGGCATGCTGTGCTGGCTACGTAGTGGCTGCGTGCAGTGAAGACGAGCAAAACCTGAAGCGAATTGCCATTGGTCATAACTAGAGGCCGGCTTTTTAGGCACTAAAAAATCGTGTTTTAGGCGCCAAAAACAGGCAGGCAAAATACAGTTTAAGTCTCCAAAATCGTAAATATAGGCACAATAAATATTTGCAGACACTCAAATTTTCGATGAAAGACGTGTGCGACCTGTGTCAAGGAGAGGAAAGCAAACAAATGTTATAGTTTATGATGGCACAAAGGCCTCAATGGTTTAACATAGCCATGCTATTGTCCATTTTCCCGCCAGGTTTCCAGAACACGGAACACCAGCATTGGTGAGTTAAGTGTCCGCCGTCGAATAAACACGCTTCTGGGTTTCTTTCTTTTCGGCATGACCGAGAAGGGGAGCCCAGGAGCCAATAGCCAGAGCTCTAAAAGGCAAGAAGTGAAGTGAAGTGAAGGGTCTTTTAGCCTCGTATTGGTCGGGTCTAATCGCGCAGAGTCAATTTATCCTCTGTCTGTGAACACCTCAAAGGGCCCCTTACCAGGTTTGAGCATTTCGAGCTGGCATGTGTAATGCATGCACTGGGCGCTAACGATGACGTCCGCCAACATTTGCAACGCTAAGTGCCCCGGAAAGAGGCAAAATATCAGACTAAACGCCGCTTGCCCTTGATCTCACGGGCGCGCGCACCAATATGTAGAAGGTGACGTACAACAAGGAATGGTCCTGCGTACGTCAGGGTAGTACGTGACACTGCGAGAATGATTCGAGGCGATATGTTTAATTTGTGCAATCTGTTGCTTGAATGGAAGAATGAAAGTTGTAGAAATATTCAAACGCAAACGTAATCTGTGTGCGTTTTTATTTATTTTTTTACTTCGAATTGAGCATGATGCGAGACTATGCTGCATCCATTTTGTTTTAGTCCGTATTCTCGCCGTTGCCGCGTTGGGCCGGCGCCAGCCCTGACAACGCTTGGCATGTTTTTGATGCATCGTCCCTTACAGCAGTTCCAGCGGTGCGACTCGCTGTGTCGTGGTAAGAATACATCGTCTATGCCAGCCTCTCCAAGTGCACAAAGGAATCCATCCCACAGAAACAGGCAGTACACTAGAGAGAACGCCGAAACGATACTACACCGCTTGTGTGGACGGCCTGGCTTGGGCATGTCACGCGCACACAGTGTAACCTTGCGTGCGCATGACGTGTTGACGCGTCTGCGTCGTGTGATCTCCTGGCTCCGAGTTTTCTCCGATACCGAAGAGGGCAGGAAAGAAATTCGGCTTGCGAGTGGCAAAGGTTTCAAGCTCACCTACCAGCATCATGCTTTCGCGGCTCGTAATGAACCAATTAAAAAGTTATTGCGGTACAAAGCTCTTCATTGGGCACGCAACAACTTCCACTGTCTAACTAAAATTTCTTATGTGACCTGGTTAAGCGCGCTTTAAGAAGTAAACTACAAACAAAACAAAAGCCAAGTGCACATCAGATTTTTTTTACCTGCACTCTACATTCCCCTGACGGCATTCCATGCATGGTTTAGCATTCGTTCTCCATCTTCCTACTGCTGCACAGAGGCACCTCCTGTTTTCTGCCCACGAACACACCCAGGTCTTCAAGGAGGTGCTTCAATTCCTTGGGAAAACTGGACTGGAAAATCGGCTGTATAAGCAGCCGTGTCCTCGGCCACGGACGCCACTCTCCTCTTTTCTCCTCTCCTCTTGCCACTTTTATTTTCCTCTCCTCATAGCACTGTATACGCTGGGACGTGCTCCGATTTAGGGTTAAGAAATAGCGCCTTTTACTCTCCTCCTCTTCCCCGGCTCCAACCGCTCGCGCCATGTCAGTGCGGTGGGGTAAAGCGGCCGGCGCGTCCCATTTCGCTGCTGCTAGCGGTCGCTTACCGGAAGTTTGTTGAACTAGGGAACTCGGTTGTGGCACCCCCATGAAGTTCCGAAACGTCAATTTTGCCCGGTAACAATAATTACGGTGTCAAACTGTACCGAAAGCAAAATTTGAGTTTAAATAGTGCTTATATGGGCACTGTTTTAGATGCGAAGCATCTTATGCTTGGGGGCTATGTCCATCCCGCGTCCCTCCCGCCTCCCGCGTCCGGCCACTTTCATGAAGTGGGGAAGCACTCACTATGCGAACCAGAACACTGTAATACAATATAAGGCCGTCAACCACCACTACAGTCACCAGAGTCATGGCCGAGAGCACAGAGAGGCTGCTTAGCAAAGGCTAGGCAGGTGGTGTGTGTCGCCCTGGTTGACTCCTTTCCTTGATGTTGCTTGCATGTGTTTGGGGGGAGGGGGAGGGCTTAGTCCGTCCCTCCTTCCCGCGTCCCACACCATCAGAGCGCATGCGCGTCTCCTCCCCCTCTCTCTCTCCTCTCCTACGCTCACCCCCTTTCTCTTCTCTAGGAATACTCTACTCTGCGGAGCGGCGCCCGCGTCCCGCATACTACACCCCCCACAGCGCATGCGCGTCCCCACTTCCCTCTCTTTCCTCTCCTAAGCTCACCCCCTTTCTCTACTCTAGGAATCCTCTACTCTACGGAGTGGCGCCCGCGTCCCACAGCGCATGCGCATCCTCTCCCCCTCTCCTACGCTCAGCCCCTTTCTCTGCTGTAGGAATCCTCTACCGTACGGAGCGGCGCCCACGTCCTCTCCCCCTCTCTCCTACGCTCACCCACTTTCTCTGCTGTAGGAATCCTCTACTCTACGAAGCGTGCCACACCCCCACAGCGCATGCGCGTCCTCTCCCCCTCTCTCCTCTCCTACGGTTCCCCCCGTTCTCTCCTTTAGGAATCCTCTATGGAGCGGCGCGCGACAGGTGGTGCGAAAGCTGCATACTCCGCTGGGGCACGACGGTAGTTCCGCGGTATAAAAATGACGGAGCGCGTCGCGATGAGCGCCCTGGGCCGCTGCCGCGAAACGAGAGCGGCGACGTTTCTCTCGCTCAAGCTAACCATCTCCCCGCTGCTTCGCATCCACACATGGTTCCCTTTAACGGGAGATGGGGAAGTTTTTTTGAAAATCGGCATAAACCCCAAAATACGCATTTATAGGCACTATAAAAACACTATAAAACCCCTCCTTAACCCCCTAATTCGTGCTCATACATCAAAGTGGCACGGTAGGAACGCAAGGAACAAAATAGGCATTTGCCTAAAATCCGGTCTCTAGTCATTACTGTCAAGGAAGTGGAGTTTCGAGCGTCAGTCAGACACGAGCATAAATTGCATGAGAGAATAAGCATTGCTTGCCTCACCCCCGCGGCCATGAGATTTCGGATTAATATATGCGGACCGCGCGATGTCGCCTGATTAAATACATCGCAAGATACAGTAGAAAGTGCTGGAAACAGTTGGATTGTTAGGTGTATGCCGCTGCATCAAGAAATCATTTTGTATAAGATTTGTGTGTAATAAAGAACATTCATTCATTTAAAAAATAGGTGCCGTTACTGTGGAAGGTGGACACGGGCTCTTCGCGCCCTTGCGGGCGCGAAGAGCCCGTGTCTACCTTCCAGAATGAAAGAAATGCCACATGAAAGAAATGCCACATGTAAGGGTCAAGAGAGCCGTTACTGGGGATTGGGGAGATTGTGTCCTTTGGCAGTAACTCTCGCTCATGGCCAAGCTAAAGATATAGTTTCATTTCTTGTAGCTCATGATATCATGATTCAATCATAATACCTTTCGGAAACTGCTCTCTTGTTGAGCTAGGCTGGTTGGTGAGTTATTAAGCTAGAAAAACGGTGATAGGAACGAGACGAGCGCCCACCCATTGGACTTCATCTCGCTTTATGTTCAGGGTGTGTTTTTCAACCCTGAGACCAATTGCAGGCGTTCGGTAAAAATATTCCACGTGTATCGAAAATTTGCAATGGGGCTTGGTGAGTGAAAATATAAAGGTTGGCGAAAACATTCCATTTGCTTCGGAAAGAAGTCTAATGAAATTATACATTTTGTTCCTGAAATTTATACACCACTTCCAGATATTACACTAAAAAATAACGATCCCCACTCAGCGTTTTAGCGCACTTCGCAGCAACAATGGACCGCTTTTTGACTCGGCGCCATCGTAGCGATTAATAAAATAGAAACACGACAGATTATTTTTCCTACATTAGTTAACATGAACACTTCATAACATGCAGCATATTTCTCATGCTTAGATTTTATTTGTATAAGCCATGTGCGCTTATCTAGACCAGCTTGTATGAATTATACACTGCAGCATAAAGAATATTAAATAAGAAAGGTTTCACAAGGCGGCTTCGAAATGCAGATGAGTATGATTATGCACATAATCTCATGAAAAATTGCGCAGCTTCATTATAAGTCACTGATGGGGAAGTGCAATAGACGCCCTTTCCCTTTGTTTGTCATTTCTCAGAAATTTTATTGCACCCGCTCCTCAGGATCGGTTTGATACTGGTGTCTCGCTCGTGGTTCTCTGGATCTCACTTTGCGACTTTGCTTACGCAGTTGCCTCCGGCCGCTGTGTACTTGCTCTGCTCGTTTAGCGCTCATGGTGGGACCTGCTCTTCGTCGCCACTGCCATTTACGGGCGAGCACACGCTGTCTTATCGGCCAGAGCGGCCTGTCTCGGTGATCCTCCGCAGCGGCAGAAATGATGGCAAATGCCTTACAAGCCGCCGCCTTCCTATTCACTGCTGCATGGAAGATCCCGCAGCTGCGTAGCTGCGAAACCTTCAAAAATTTTGCGATGTATGGATGTATGGATGCTATGAGCGTCCCATTTATAACGAAGTGGTGACAAGTGTGCCACCAGGCTCGACAAATGAACAAAATAAAACTTTTTCACCTTTCTTTTTTTAAGTTGGCGTAATGCCTTAATTGTCTATTTCGATTAAATCTATCCTGCTATAGGGAAAAACGCAAATTCATACCTGAGTTCGCTGCCCTTTCCGGCAGAATGTCCTTTTTTTCCGAGCTTATAGTTTTGTCCCTTCTCTCTAGTTTTGTTCCACCAATACTCTAACCGTCTCCTGCTTATTTCTATCGTGCGCGTGTTCTGCTTTACATTGTCGTCCCTAAAACCCGAGGCCTCATGTAGGCTCGGGTTTGTATACAGAAATATACAGCCAAGCGTACACTTGGCTGCATATTTCTACATTCAAGCAGAACATGCTCCGTCATTTCCTAATCTTGTCCACAGCATATGCATTGTTCTGCTTCTTTACTAAATCTTGCTTTAAAACTACACGTTCTAAGGCAATCCGATCTCGCTTCAAAGAGTAAAGTACTTCTCCTTGAGTTATCTTAAAACGCCTGCCTCCTTATTTCATTTTTGCCCTTTTAGTAGTTACTCACAGCCGGTTTTTTATCCATCGCCGACATCCCGCAAATCCTCTCCGCCTCTCTGACTTTTCGTTTAACGCTCATTGTTGCCGTACCACTTACACCGCCGGCCGTATATTTACTGTGAGCATCCTAGCTCGGCGGTTGTTTCACTTCGAACTGCGTGGCCATGGGTGGACGCCGTTCACCTTCGGTCTATCAGTGCATTGCCTGTAAATTCTCCATTCTAAACAATTTAGCGTTATGTCTGCTCTTATTGTCTGCATTCCAATCTAGACTTCAAGCTCACTATTACTACACTAAAATAAAATATATAAAGTTTAACATTGTCCACGACAGCACCCACTATTTTCTTCACATATAATTTAATCAACCGCGCTACTCTGAGTGGGACTGTTAAAATACAGTGGCAAAAGTCTCCCACATCGCAAAACAGCACTGCGCGTGCCTCTCGTTCTCGGAGAATACAGTCACTAAGCAACTACTTCAATGAGTGGTAATAGCATGTCGTGTAACTATCGTAGCTTCGAAAGAAGAAGGTACGTTGAACTGAGGCTGTTTCGTGCGCGAACTTTTATTGAACGCTTCGCCTATAGCGTAATAGTGCATCTGCAGTACCATCAGACGGCCTATCTGGCGATGCTGTCGGGCATTCTGGTAGCGAATGCATGCACACTCATTGCATGCTGGCAGAGTATTATGGCGGATCACTCTCGAGGCGCCTTCTGCGAAGGTAGATGTGCACTGTCACTTCACGAAAATGGAACACTTTCTGTGAATCATTAGCCCAGGACGTTCTGTTACGATCTTTATACCCCATCAAACCCCTTTCGACGAGCGGTCCACTGCAATGCTTTTGAACCTGTTCCCTCCTGTAAAGCTATTGAACCCGTGACGCAGTTCAGCATTGTTTAGTCAGCTCGACTAGAGCACTGCACGAGCCGTGACTGTCGGCCCGGGCCCGGCCCGAGCCCGGCACTCGTGTAAGTTTACCCACCCGAACCCGGCCCGGTCACTCAAAAGCGAAACCCAAACCCGGCCCGAACCCACCATTGTTAGGATAAAATAAAATAAAAATAAAGGCATGGGAAAAACCTGCACCTGCCGGAGCATACCAGGTTGAAAGACGATAAAAATAAATGAAAAGGGGGTCTTAAATACAACACAAAGCGCAAATTTATTTAAAAGCCAATTAAAAAAGAAAATTTTGGGCAAAGGTAACGCCTTAGTGTTCTAAATTGTTGGCTCAACAAGCACAGATGTCTGCGCAGCTATTTTTTAATGAGTAATGAGGCCGACACGTTTGTGGCATAGTCATGCCTAATGAAGTGAGAAAGGTGGAAAGAAAAGGAAGAATGACAGGAAGAGAGAGAGAAGAAAGAAAGACAAAGGAAGGCGAGAAGCACAGGAGGTAATAACACAAAAAATTACACCATCTCCCGCTAAAGGGAACCATGTGTAGATGTGAAGCAGCGGGTGCTAACGCTTACTCTGGCGGCGGCGTTGACGCTGGCACTCATCGCAGCGTTGCGCAGGAGAGAAAACTGGGGAGGCGCAAAGCAGGCAGTGATGGAGCAGTGTTTCCTACTGGAACATGCCAATCGCTGCTAATGGGCAATGAGAGACAGAAGACTCCGACTGGACAGAGACCCGCACTCCGCTTTTAGTTAACGCGCACGCTGCGAATTTTTATTGTTCAACAACGCACAGGAGAAATCTCTCACCGGCACCACCTTGGAGGTCAAGATCCATTGCCATATATAGGGGGTGGCCAGTGAACGGTTGTGCAGCGCGAGCAGTCGGTTTTTTCAACCAAGAAACTCGCTAGCAGACGCTGCCTGCGTCGGCGTCGCGAGGAGAGAGAGGGGGGGGAGCGTAGGAGAGGAGAGAGAGGGGGTGACACGCATGCGCAGTGGGAGTGTGAACGCCGTGGGCAGGGATGCGTAGAGGAGAGAGAGGGGGGACGCGCATGCGCAGTGGGAGTGTAGACGCCGCGGGCAGGGATGCCTAGAGGAGAGAGGGGGAGTGTAAGAGGAGAGGCGCATGCGCAGTGAGGGTGTGGCTGCCGCGGGGAGGGATGCCTAGAGGAGAGAGAGGGGGAGAGGAGGTTTTTATTTTTATTTTTTTTAAAGGGTTTGCAAAGGTGGGCACGCGGCACACCACCACAACCACCACCACCACCGGATTAAGTTTCGCCATAAGATGCTTCACATCTAAAAATGCATATGAGTTCGCAGCATAGGCTGTGCCGGATGGTCCAATGCCAGGCGTGAAGGCGGTGGCTGGCTGTCAGCAGGAGGCTGTTCACTTCGCAACTGGTGGTCAGGGACGCTGCAGCAGGTATGAGAGTCCAGCCGGTGCGCTGGGAGGAAGCCAGTACATCTGGCCGACATCACCTATTCGCCCACACGAGTGAAGCGCGAGGGGGTTGAAAGGCGGGGCTCACCGAGGCCCGAAGGCCCCACCATGATGGCCACCGGGTGACCCCCGCAATGCAAGCTCCCATGTGTATAATGGCATGTTGTGACATGGGGCCATATGGGCAATGAGAGGAACGTAATAGCCAGATGATGGAACTATCGGACGATGTCCGGAATGGCGTCACTGAGCGCATGAACCGCAGGAATAAGGAGCGCGCGATTTCGCGCACTCCTCATTCCTGAGACGCCAGGATTGTTGGGTAGCCAGCGGCACGGTATACGGCTTGTGGCTGAATAAGGGTGATGTATGGCAATGTTAACGGGCATGCATGAAGGACATGCGACATGTCCTTGCAGTAAGAGCCACAGGGACAACGAGGCGAGTCAAGCAAGTGGAAACGATAGAAGTAATGTGGGAAGCGACCGTGGCCAGTGAGAAGGGTAACGAGGGTCTGCGGCGGAGGAAAAAATTATGGCAAAGCGCGCAGATCCTGGACCCAGCGGTAGAGCTCTGAGTGGCGGAACTCCGCTTACCAACGCACCGTCCAGAGATCCAGGATTTCCCAGCGGAGCTGCTGTCCGACAGCCGTAAATGGTAACGGGATTTGTCGCATGAGGCCCAAGCGGGAAGCGCGCGGTGAGAGGAAGTCTGCCACCTCGTTACCGAAAATACCGGCGTGGCCTGGAACGTGGTACATGTTAACCGGCGTGGCCTGCTAGATGGTAGAGAGCATGTGCCTGATCTCCAGTACGTGCGGCTCAGTATTGCGGCATGAAGCGACAGCTTGCATCAAGGACAGGCAATCGGTGGAAATCGCCACAGGGAAAGTGTAGCGCGCCGCCATGGTATGTTTAAGTGCCTCTGTGAAGGCCAAAACCTCAGCAGCATAGGCAGAGGTCGCGCGCAGTAAACGAAAGCGGCCAACGTGAATGAGGGAGTAGGGGATGTCGAAAGCGACATAGGTCGCTCCCGCCGATTGGAAGGTGTAAGATCCGTCTGTGAAGACGTGTACAGCACGAGCCCGAAGCACAACGAAGGCTTCTTTGTCGTGAGAGGCGTTGGAACGATGGGATATTAATTAAAGAAGGATGCGCAACGATATCCTGGTGTGGTAGAGCTGCCCAACTCGGCCGGAAACATAGGGAGCCAAAAGCAATGTGGCGACGAAGCGTGAATAACAGGAATTGGGCGTTTAAACGCTCGAGCTCTAAATCTATAGGAGGATCCTGCATCAGGACCTGCAACGCTGTCATACTTGTGGTGCGATAAGCCCCAGTGATAGCCAACAGAGCGACCCGCTGTATGGTCACCATGTGCGCATACAAGCGGCAGTCGATGTGTCATTCGCCCACCAGATCGGGCAAGCGTAAGTTAGTGCCGGAAGAACAACCTGGCGATAAAGGAGGACATTGTGCGAAGCGAGAACAGATGACCGTTGTATGGCACAAAAGGCTGCGACGCGCGCCGCGAGCGTGGTTACCTTGTCGCGCAGGAATTCGGCATGGCAGAAAAAGGAGAGCCGGCAATCGAAAACCACGCAAAGTGTACGCAGGGAAGGCGAACCCAAGAAAAAAATTTCACCTACCCGGCCCGGCACGGCCTCGGCCCGACCACAGATCGGGCCCGGCAAATGCCCGAGCCATGAATCTGGGTGGTGTTGCCCGAACATGGAATCGATAGAAAGACGTTTTAAGTAGCAAATGTCTATGTTTTTTTAGGCGCACGCTAGGCTAACGCGTGTGCTTCATCCTACGGTAGCCCCATGTACAAAAGGTCCTCACTGAGGTAACAGCTGACCGGACATACTCGGTATGATGAAGGGCTATTTAGCAACACTGGTGCAAACCCGTGTTGCATCACGGGGGGGGGGAGTGAGGAGTGCTCGTGTGGCTTGGGTGGGGAACAAGTGTTGGTGAGCTTGGCTTTCGCACGCCCCTGCCAACGCCCATGGTAGCAGATATTGTTGCAAAAAAAGTGATTTGCAGCATGAGTTAAGTTTCACCACGGAGCACAATAAGAACAGAACGCCTTCAATCATGCACCCTTTTCGTTCGATTTCTAGCACCTCTCTTCAGTGTAGTAGCGCCTTGCACTGGTAAGAGAAATAGCGAAAAAAAAGATAAGAGGTATATTAATGCGCCAACCTAGATGAAAGTTATAACGAACTCCGCGCACCACGTGTGCTTTTCAAAAAAAATTGGGGGGACCCTTAAGCTTCGCCTTTAAGAGTTGAACGCGATAGCGATATCCCGTCCCTAGTGCGTACTTCAATCACTTAGTACATACTATGTAATGGGTAGTATGCTTTAAACCAGGAGAAATTATGCGCGGCAAATGTGGGAAATGTCTTCGAACTTGCTATGAACCCACTACGTGGTGTTAAGGGAATACGCGCAGTAAGGTGTGTGCCGTTTGTAATGGGTGGCTGACTTTAAACTATGGAATCGTTATGATAGTCACATATTCTGACGCCCGATGGCAATGTACGCTTGTACCACGCAATATCCCTGGGATATTACATGTTATATTGCGACGCCTATATAAAGGACGCTTGCGTTTGCGAAGCATGGAAGTTATTTTCACAGTATTTCCAAGCAGAGGCATGGCTGTGTGGTAGAACACCTGCTTGCCACGCAGACAACCCGGGTTCGATCCTCACTCGGACCCGAAAATTTTTATTATTTATTTTATTTGCATCTTTCTCGATTTTGCGGTCACGGACAAGATGATGATTTTTCGCTCACAACCAACGACGCCGACGCCGACACCGATGCCTACGACGGAATATCTGCGAAACTAGCTCTTTAACGCTATCGCGTTAATACGATCAAACAGCCGAAAGGACGGAAAAATATTTGCTATAGCATTATTTCCATATATCACACCAGTGCTAGTATACTCAGTCTATAGGGCCGAAGAACTTGTGTATTTATTTTTGTTTGCTGCGTTTCTTGTTTGCATTCACTTCTTATTCTCTACCCCCTTCCCTCTGTAAAGCCTTTCGCCTTGAGAGTATAAATAAATGAAAATGAAATGAAATAAGTTTTTGTAGCATAGTTCACAGTTCATTTCTTTACAAGTCATTGTGCTGAAAGTCAAATTATCAAGAGATTTTGGCTGTAAGCACGCCGTGTTCTGTTGCATCAGATATCCTGCCGCGCTACAGTTTCATGAGCTGCTTTCGCTAGTCGCGGGGGGCACATGAAGTCTTCCTTGCCAATAGTGAAGGCGTCGGCAGTCGTACTTCTCAGACCTCCCCCACTGGAGCGAAATTCGGACGTCTCTGTGGATTTCTGCAGAATGAGCATTATTTTCCAGCTCATCGCTTCATATCTATTGTTCCCGAACGTCGTGCCACTCTTCAATTTAATCTACGAAACCTTGTAGGTTTCAGCAGTGTGTGTTAAGCATGCTTTTTACAATGCTCTTTCTTTCCCATGTTATATTATGTATAATTTGCTAACGATGTTGTACCGGTTGAAGGGGGCGATTGGACTACGCGGGTTGGAGTGGCAGGAGTTGGACGAAGAAATTTTGACCTGTTTTCGGGTTTGGTTCCAGTTTGGTAATGAAGGCGTGAACAAGCTTCTCAATGCTTACTCATTGAATGAATATGGTTCGAATTCAGAACTGTTCTTTCTTTTTCAAGGCAGATATATCATCAAGAGAATATATTATGCCCAACAGCTTGTTTAACAGACATATTCCTGCCCAATCTAACGCTGTTGCGGCAGTATCATGTAGCTCTCACACCATATGGCGTAACAGGACGAAAACTCAGACGTTAACAATGTGGGCACACAAAGCAGGCTGCGCCTCTGCAAGTCGCGTCACATGATTACTGGGAGCCGTGACGGAACTCGGAAAGAGAACGTCTCTTGAAATAATCATTCTATGTAACGAGATTACGCGTGGACCATTAGTTTTAGTGGACTGCGAGAACTTTCAAGAAAGTTGCCCTCCGGAGTTCTATGGTGATGTTGCGATGATCAATCATAGATAAATATTTATTAGATTAATTTATCGCATTACTTATATAACGTACAATGTAAGTGGAACAATCTTGAAGCGACACTGCA
>JALIZH010018263.1:0-31584 GCA_030522465.1 Rhipicephalus appendiculatus | reverse complement strand
AAACATTTTTTTTCAAGCTTGATGGCTTCACCTTTGCCAAGCAAAAATTATTTTCTTGCTAGGTTGTGGTGGTAGTGGTGGTGAAGATGTTGCCACAGGCGGGGTTAGCTTGGCCCACCTGGCCGGCAATTGCTCCGCCTGAGCGACTTTTTCCACGTAGTTCGGCTCACGAAACATCGGTTAATCTTGTCTCTCATGGAAAATATAAAAGTAAACTAGCCACTTCATTTCGCATCAACCGCACCCCTGCCGAAAACACAATGCGTTCGCAGCAGCCGTGGTGAAACCCTCTTTTCTTCATGCTATCCATAAATATGTCGCTTTCATAGCTAAAACGCTTACACGACCAGATCTAGTTGTGAATATCCGTGACTTCACTTTCGCTCTTTATCGAATTCGCCCCATCAGCCATGTGTGAAAAGAGGCCTTAGTGGCGCCGAGCCAACCCTGCTGTAGAGAGTAAGAGCACGATCGGCCTACACTCCTGCATGCTTATTTAATGTAACCGGCACTCCTTCCCCTCTGTGCACTCTTGCATTTCCATACTCTGTCAATTCTGTGGCATTGTGTGAGGTTTATGAGATCAGTAATCTTGGTGTTATTTTTGATAGCGCGTTCAACTTTTCTGCTCCCAATAATCGTGCTGATATGCGAAGCCTTCGTTCTCTCGGTTCTGTATGCAGAATATCTCGAGAATTTAGTGTTCCTATAGCCTTCCGCACGCTGTACACCGCAATATGTCTTCCTAAACTTGACTGTGCGTCTGTGATCTGGAATGGCATTGCTCAATCCAGCAGCAACACCACTGAACGGGTGCAGAAAAAATTCCTGAGCATGTACAGCCATTGCTTCGCTAGAAATAACTCTAAATCTCGTTCAAATACTGTTGGATTATTATCACTGCCATCACTTGATTGCCGACGAAATTGCGCTGACCTGTGATTTCTTTACAAACTAGTTCACGGTATAATATCCTGTCCTGTACATGTGACTTGTGTTAATTTTCGTATTGAGCGCATGTTAACCAGAGGAAATAGACTATTTAATACCCGCCTGCTTCTTACAACACTCTACCGTTCACAGAATACAAGACCTCTGTAATTTTAATTTTCTTGATCTTGATGTTTTTCACAGTCCACAGTCATTGATTTCATCCGAGGTTCGCAAAGTCAACGTAGTTTAGCAAAATGTAGAAATTCTTCCTTTCTCCGTCTCTCAGCACGCGATCTACAGAGTTGTATGTACGCAACAATATTTTTTCTTTCCCCTTCAATATTTCTCGTGTTGTATTATTGTATTCCTCTCATTTTGAGTTTATTGTTTTGTGTATGCGTTTTTGCTCTTTTTATTTGGATTTTCATCGCGTTCAACACTTTAAGGCGATGCTTAAGGGTCCCCCCAATTTTATTATTATTATTATTATTATTATTATTATTATTAGTAGTAGTAGTAGTAGTAGTAGTAGTAGTAGTAGTACTAGTAGTAGTAGTAGTATTACTATTATTATTATTATTCTCATAATAACAGCGAGGCTGTTCTAGCTGGGCGTAAGATGTGTGGTGTGTGACCGCGCCCGAAAACTATGATCATCATGAACCGGTATGTCCCACAGAATTTGGGGACGTCCCACTACCCACCGTTACGGCGTCGCCTTAAGAACCCTGAGAACAAGCTCACAGAGATAGAGAGAACGAAAGAAAGCTAGAAACAGACGAAAGAAATGTACTTAAGAAAAACTGGACACTGGGCTAGTTGGTTAAACATGCGGAATTTTCTTGCGCGAACTTTACAAAAAAGTAACTGGAGATAGTGAAGGGAACACGCAGAAAACACTGAGCGCAAAACACATGGGTTCATGTGTTTTGTACGTGATCCCTTCACTGTCTCCATTTACTTTTTTGTAAAGTTCGCGCAAGAAAATTCAGCAAGAAAGAAATGTGGCGTATTTATTTTTCTAAAAGAGCCAAGTGCGTCTAACGGAAACTGAGCAAAACGCAGTTTTTCGCTACTCACATTATGGTCCGGCCTAGCCAATAATTATTTTACAGGGTGATTATGTCGCCAAAATACCTCAAATCTATAATGCGGTGGAAATGTATATAGCCCACTATATTTTTGGAGCCCTCCTCTACGACGTCTCTGATAATGATATCGTGGCGTTGGGGCGTTAAATCCAACAATTAGGAGTAGAATCTCGATTTGGCTCTTATTGATTGGAACACTTCATTGGGGCTTCAATTTGTTCGTAAATGTAGTCTAAATTGCCGTGAAGGAACGCTATAGGAATGTTTTACGACAAAATTAACACCACCCTCGTGCTTACGTCGGTGCCGTCCTTCGCTGCATTGGCTTAATGGCGACGGAAAGACTCATAGGGAGAGTGGTTCTTCCAAGCAAAAGGCACACCATTATGGACTGTCGGCAACGTTTTCTTGTTCCTGGCATCTCGTTTGTTTGTTTGTCGCCTACGAGAAGCGTCTCCGGTCCCTACGTGGGACTGAGCCGGGTGCGCGACCCAGTCGCGTTCTGCAGGACACAATAAAGTTATTTTCCTTCCTTCCTTCCTTCCTACGAGAAGCTGCCCCATACCCACAAGGGGGGATTGGCCACACTGTCTATTATAGAGGGAAAAATAAAGGCTGCGCAACGTAAAAGAAAAAAAAAGAAGAGGATAAAATGCAATGTAAATGAAAAGTCAGAGAGCTAAAAAAGATTATTAAAAAAAATTATAGATAAAATAGGAAAAAAAAAGAAAAAGAAATGTCCCTTGGTCGGCAACACTAGCAGCGTAACCTTCCGGTTGCTTGTATGAATTTATGCAGCGCAGTAAGAACAGCACTGTGGCTTGCACCAAACTGGGCGGCTCCAAACGATAACAGGTTGGAGGTATTATGCGTTAACCCCAGTTTACCAGTCCGGATTTCCAGAAATATTCGGCGGAGTGAGGCGAAATGACGGCATGAGAGAAGCAAGTGATCTATTGTTTCTGGTTCATTGCAAATTGCACAGAGGTTAGTTAATGAGAAGCCAGATTTGTACTGAAGGCCTTCAAATAATGTTAGAGCTCTTCTTCTTAGCACCTTTTATGCCACACCGTTTCGGATCACTTCTTTTTCAAGGAATAGATCGGTGCCCGTTTTATTCATTTTATTTGTCTTCTATTTCAAGTATATATCTTCTTGGAGTGACAGAAAAAATGCCATACTCTAGCGCCAAACTCGAAGAGACGTACTAATGCCAAAAGAAGTAGGAAAATCGGCCTTTTACTCTGTATGTTCGAGTTTTGCCCGACGACATCATGTCTTTCTGTAAGTACCAACTCACCCCCGAAAAAACTAGCAAGGAACGAAATCACGATAGGAAAGCAACGATGACACAAATGAAACAGATTTGATGCGGCCACGGTGATTGTCTTTTCTTGCAGTTGTTGATGCACTACTGGTTTGGTGTATCTGGCTTAGTTTGATTCAAACAGGTGCAGGATTTGGCTCAGTTTTGATTCGACATTGTTTTTTTTTAAGTTCACGTTACAACCAAGTATTACCATTTTTTATTACAAGTGTTCTAAAAGTGAAAGATACTTCCGGGTGTTTCACGTTCCCATGAAAATTGACCTGATTTCGGTTTCTGCATTTGAGCCTTTAGAAAAAAAAAAACAACGCCAAAGGTATATGCCAAACATATATAAACAAAAACAAACAGAAAATCCCCGCACCGTCGACCCGAAGGCTAGCGTCCTAAGAACTCGGCTTTCCAGGGACGCTAGCAGAGGAAAGAATAGCCTTGTGTAGTATATCGCAGCGAAGTGGTGGGAAAGGGAAGTGAGCGTAACGAGGAGAGATGTGATGGTGAAGAGGAGGGAAGGAGAAGGCGAGGGAGTAAAGGGTAGCATAGAAAAAACTTCAGTTCACCGCAAGGGTGAAGCAATGAATGGGATAGCAACAAATTGTAATGTTATACGAAGTGAGGCTGGCAGCTAACTATTTTAGATCCGATCTCACGCAACTTTAGAAAACGCTGTTTTAAGAGTTTTTTTTTAAAGAAATATAGTTTCTTAGTGCGCAGAACGTTTTAGAAAGGAGCCAGATAGGAAAGAGCGCACAATTACAACCACTTTATTGCACAGATTGGCGGGAATATATATACATCAAGAGGTTATACATATAAACTATATTTCTTTTAAAAATGCAATACCAACCAGCCCAAGTAGCTACTATTTTGTGGTTTAAGAGAATACGGCCGCTCCAGGGACACTCTTCACACCACATTCTCTTCGCTTTGAGAGCGCAGCAAGTAGAAGGTTATACCGGCCGCCCGCTGTCGGCTGCCGAGATGGAAGATAAGGCGCGCGGCCGCGACGACCGCGCTCGTATAATCAACAGGTCGCTCGAGGGGGGAACCCCCCCCCCCCCGCTCGCCTCTTTTCACGCTCTTGAACGATGGGCGGGGCCGGTCGAACAGTTGGGGGGATCTTATCGCATGCGCCTGCCGGCTCGTTTGTTCTCCGCTTCAGCCGCGTTCATCGCTCCCGCTCGCGCGCTAATACCCGCTGGTAGAATGTACGATGCGCAGGGGGCTCTTATTAACTTGGACTTCATACGCGACATGACGGTGGCGGTGACGGCAACGGCGACGGCAAAAAGCCCGTCGAGACTGTCCATATAGGCCTAATTGCTATCGCAATAAAATCAGATAGACAGAAATACAGACCGACGAGGACGCCGCGCATCTCGAAGCTAGACGTCGCGGACGCGGCGAGTACGAGCGGCGACGGGCCCGTGCTTCGCTCTGCCAAGCTTACCGCGACTTAGTGGAAACTACACGAATTTCTCTAGTGTTTTTGTTATTATTTATTGTTTCTCCTACTATTCTTTGTGACACTTTCTTGTATTAAAAACTGCTTAAATCTCTTGTATCCTTATATTCGTGTTCTGCCGATAAAACAATTAATTTGCTACCATTGGTTCCACTTTTGTTTGTTATTGAGTTTAAATGTAGGGTAAATAAGTTATGTAGGATAAAAAGGTTACAGTACGCAAAGAAATGCTTCGAATTTCTTTGCGTACTGTAAGCACTTTTGCGTTTATATCTATCTATCTATCTATCTATCTATCTATCTATCTATCTATCTATCTACCTATCTATCTATCTATCTATCTATCTATCTATCTATCTGTCTGTCTGTCTATCTATCTATCTATCTAGCCGCCTAGGTCTGGGTGCTCTCGTGATCGCCTCATTAACTTGGGGTAGACCAAAGTTTGTATTGAAGGGTAAGAGGTATTGACGAATATGTCTGGCTGGTCATGACATGAAGAATGTGAAAATTCTGTCGCGTACGTCGCCAAACCCTTTCCTGCAGACACGTGTGGCACATACCGTATACCACGGGCCGCGGTATGCGGGTATGCGCCACAGGTGTTTGACAATTTATATCTACCCAGTAACGGCGACGACATACATTAGTAATTTTAATGTGAGAGCGTTAAGAAAAACCGACGTCGGCAGCGTTGACCCGACGAATGCAAATGCTGCGAAACCACATGTTGAAAACTCCTCTATGAACGAAAGCAAACAAACATTTTCATGCGATGAATGGAAACAAAGAAACCTCTGTAATGACGCTCACCCCTCGGACAATCGATATTGGTCCTCAATGATATTGAGTAACAAAATTGGGGTGTGTGTATAATCGAATATTTCAAATAACGAATCTAATATAGTTGTATTCGATTCGGTACACGAATGGAAGTGTGGGTATGAGGAATACCTAATATTTTTCGAGTAAAACGAACCGATACTAAAGAAACACAATACTAGGAGGGTGGTTGAGCTTCTTCTTGAGAAGTTGAACGCGATAGCGTAATGGGACACTGTATGCATCGCCTATTGCTTGCCACACGGTTTCCCTAGGTTCCCACTATAACCGAAAATTTTTGTTATTCCTTTATTTGCATCGATCTCGAATTTTCGCCCACGGATAACACTCATTTTTCGTTCACAATCAACAACGCCTACGCCGACAGCGCAGTATCTGGGAAATGAGCTCTTAAACGCTTTCGCGTTAAAACCTCAAAGGAACGAAATGATGGAATCGACAGGGGTTACGTTTCTTGTTTCAAACACCGAATTACCAAGGTCCATGCAACCCATGATTTTACGGGACTATCGGCACTTGTATTTATTACACTATGAAGGTGTTCTTGCTTAAGGGCACAGGATAGGGCAAAGTTCGAAAAAAAAATCACTTTTTTTTTCTTTGCAATTTGCAAAGGGTGTCCCTTGTGCATATTTTCCATGTATGAAAGCCAAAATGCTTGTCAAGAGTCAGCTGTGTATAGAAAATTGTCAGGTAACTTCTAAGGCAGTCCGAAGACACTGTGCGCCTTTAGATTCACGCTTCGTCTTCCGAGCGCATCGGTTCGAACACGTTCAACTCCTAGCTTCATTACACCTTGTGTTTGTCGTGCTTGTCGACAAGTTTAGATGCAAGCGCAAATTTCGCGGTAACCCATGCAGTTCTCTTGTAAATGTGAATAAATCTCAGTGACGTACTGAAGAGCTGAATGCTGAACCAGCAAGCTCTTCATCGTTGAACCTCTCAGTTTTTTGAGCGTCCTTCGAGGTGAATCACGTGCAGGGTGACAATGGGTATGCTACAATAGACATGAATATTATTTGTGAAGCAATTAGACCGATTAGAGCGCGCAAACTGCCCAGTGCAAGTGTTGAGGTAATGGCAATTGCGTCGCAGAGTCTCCGTTTTATTTGTTTAAGTTTAGAGTCTTAAGGATTGCGACACTCGATATTGTTCTTGGATTTAATGATGGTAGTATCACAAGAGCCAAAATTCTGAAATAGTTAGGATTCAAAAACAATCAATTTGGTGGAAAACGTTGACTACACTCGACGATGCATTGCCGATAGAGCTGCATGACAGCTCACAAAAGAACCACGGCAAGCATTATGAGAGGCTCCAAAGTGATACATTTACTTTGGCATTGACTAGCAAGCTTGTAGCTACGAAATAAAATAGTTGAACAGTGTTTGTGACAAAGTGGGTTCGCTTTTCAGCCGTTTTCTAATTTTAAACTCGATTATCTCAAAACCATCTTTTTTATTACTTAGGTACCATTATTTTCTATTCATTCACACATAACCAGTTGATTAGTTTTTCTTGTATTCTGCATAAATGCTTACAGCTACTGAAGCAGAATCGCAATTATGCACTTTACAGCTATTGTGTTACAAATTTTCATAAATGCAATTAACTCAAAATTTAGGTCCTTGTGGTAAAAAATTGGCGAATATTCAAATATTAGCCAGATTTTAATAAACCTGCTTCTGTTAAAAGAGCGGAAAATTTGCAAGAAAATGATGTATGGTTTATGTGAATATCCATTTTAGTCACAGAGAAAACAGTACATCAAAACGACCCAAAATGCATGGGACATATAGAGCCTACCCGATGCCCTTAAAACTAAAGTGCCACTGAAGCTACACAGTCTTCTCTGCACTAATTTCATCGAGACAGACATGACGACCTTGGCTCATGAATATTGTTTAATATTTATATATCAGTTTTACTTAAAAGGTGTGGACAAAGTGTCACCTTTAATACTGCAGTCACCTCTGTATTTCAACCTGCAGTTACAAAATATTGCCACGCGCGTTTCTTTTACTGTATTCGGTTTCCGCCCACAAAGACTATCAGCAGTACTCGGCGCAGACCGCGTCTTATTGTTCCAGAAGCTTTTCGGTTGTAGTAGATCGTTTTGTTAAGATTGCACGCAAGTCGCTAACACTCAAGATTATTCCAGAGCTTGCGCGACGACTACTGATAAGGCTAGAATGTTCGACGCGTGATTTATAAAAGCCGGCGCGTTCCAGCGATGTTCAGTTGATCGACGGCCGACGCTCTTTTCGCCGCTATCAGTGCCAGTGTGTATCGCTGTAATCTGACTTTCCGTTTCCCAGCCACAAGTTCGGCCCAAATAAACAGTTTCATTTTGGACACTAAGGTGGAGCGTTGGGCTAGTTGGTGCTGCATATTTTCAAAGTTTCACAGCGCATGGAACGAGGACAAACAAAGATGAGCCAACCTGGGACATCTTTCGCAGCACTTCAGCGCTCTGTGTGTCTCATCTTTAATTGTCCTCGTTCCATGCGTTGTGAAACTTTGAAAATCATTTTGGACCTACCGACTGCTGCCTTCGTCGACGTCACGACCACGTGACATCTGGTGGAGGCGCTTCCCGGTCCTTGTACCGAACGCCCCCCTCCAGCCGTGAGCCAAGCCCGCACCGCGAAGGGGACACCGACGTCAACGCTGAGCAGCGAGCCAGCCGCAGGCAGCAAGGTCTCCCATCAGAATGCGGACCCCTACCCGACAAGATCCGGGCCACGGCGACGAAGACAAGAAGCACGATGATGACCGCAGTGGCCCCCCGCGGCAATCATGATGCAGCCACCCAGAGAGCCGCTGACGTTTCACGGATCTCCAAATGAAGACCCCGAAACCTGGCTTGAGACATTCGAAAGGGTCTCAACATTCAACAATTGGGACGCCGACGACAAGCTGCGCCACGTATACCTCGTTTACCTAGATGACGCAGCTAGCACCTGGTTCGAGAATCGCGAGTCCACTCTTCGAACCTGGGACATCTTTCGCGGCACTTTTTTGGAAACGTTCACGAGTGTCGTCAGAAAGGAAAGGGCTGCAACCTTGCTGGAGACACGGGTGAAACTTCCTAACAAAAGTGTCACTATTTTCGCGGAGGAAATGACCCGACTCTTCCGCCACGCTGACCGCGCCATGTCCGAGGAAAAGAAGGTTCGCTTCTTGATGCGTGGGGTTAAGCAAGACCTGTTTGCCGGCCTTGTACGCAACCCACCTAAAGACTGTCACGGAATTTGTCTCGGAGGCCACGACGATCGAGAAGGCGCTGGAGATGCGTACTAGCCAGTACAACCGCCGCATTCCCCCCGACGACCTACGGGGAGGTTCAAGCACTACATCCCGACGACCTGCGCGACACCATCAGAGCAATCATTCGGGAGGAGCTGCGCAAATTCTTGCCAACTTCGCAGCCTCAGGTGGAGCCGATCACCAACGTCGTGCGCCAGGAAATCCGGCAAGTTCTTGGAGCACCTGAACCAGCGCATCGTGAGCCACAAGCTGTGAGCTACGCTGCCGCAGCGCGTCGTAACGCTCCCCCCGCCGCGCCCACGTGAAGACTTCGCACCACCGCAGTTCCGCCGCCAGACACCGCCGCCACCGACGCCATACCATCCACCCACCGGCCAACGTTCCGCTCCGAGGAAGACCGACGTTTGGCGCGCCCCTGACCACCGCCCCCCTGTGCTACCACTGCGGAGAAGCTGGCCACACCTACCGCCGTTGCCAGTACCGCCAGATGGGACTGCGTGGTTTCGCCATCGACGCGCCGCGTCTACAGCGGGGTGAACGACCACGCGACGTCGCCCACTACCTCGCAGGAGCGCAGTGGACGCAGCGGGGATCTTCCCGATCACCTTCGCCAGGGCGCTACACCTCACCGCACCGCAGGCAGTACGCCGCCCCTGCTCGGGGCGGCTCTCCGAGCCCTTATCCGGAAAACTAACGGCAGCAACCGATGGAGGTGCGGTTGCTGTACGTCGAAGGACGGAAGATCCTCCGCCGACGCCGCTGCCGCGACGACAACTGCTGAACACGACGCGAAGCAGACAGAGCCCTGCTGACGAAACCTCGTGGATCGAGGAAAACCTTGACAACGCAGCATGGAAGCGGCGCAACAAATCGACAGAGCCGTGGTCCGACGCCACGAAATAACCGGAACGCAAGGCGACGGACTAGCGACCTCGACGTTCTCATCGAAGGCCACAACGTGACCGCTCTCGTCGACACTGGGGCCGACTATTCCGTCGTCAGTGGGCCATTCGCCGCCAAGCTGAAGAAAGTAAAGACCACGTGGAGTGGACCTGAAATCCGGACAGCTGGAGGCCACCTGATAACGCCAATTGGAGTCTGCACGGCGAGAGTCACCATCAATAACCGGACTTTTCCTGCGAGCTTTGTAATCCTACAACGCTGCTTCAGGGATGTGATACTTAGGAATGGACTTCCTAAGTGACCACGGCGCCGTCATCGACCTGAGGTCTGAGTCGATAACACTAACCTCAGAAAATGCGCTCCCGCCCCACGCGACGCCAGGGAACCATGCATTGAACGTGATAGAAAATCAGGTGACCGTTCCGCCACTATCCAGCATCATAATTTCCGTCGGCACCGAAAAACCCGTAGACTTCGAAGGTAGTCATCGAGGGCGATCAGCACCTTGCTTGTGAACCGTCAGATTTGCGTCGCAAGAGGCATCGCCGAGTTGCATGATGGCAAAGCAAAGGTACTGCTGACAAAATTCAGTCACGAATATAGGCACCTTAACATCGGTATGACGGTCGCCCACATCGAGAAATTCATGGACACCAGCCACGCTTTCGCCCTCTCCGATGCTACCGAACCTCCTTCGACGAATCGAGGTCCCAAAGCAGATTTCGACGTCAACCCGAACCTTCCGAAGGTCAAGCAAAACCAGCTAAAGGCCCTGCTCCTGCGATTCAAAGACTGCTGCTCGGCATCGTCAAGAATTCGACAGACCCCAGTCACGAAACATCGCATCATTACAGAAGAAAGGGCTCGACCAGTTCGACAGAGCCCGTACCGAGTATCGACGCGCGAACGCGAGGCCCTGAAGAAGCAAGTCGACGAAATGCTACGCGACGACATAACCCAGCCGTCCAAGAGTCCCTGGGCGTCTCCCGTGGTTTTGGTGAAGAAGAAGGACGGCACGCTGCGTTTCTGCGTCGACTATCGTCGCCTGAACAAGATCACGAAGAAGGACGTGTACCCCCTCCCACGGATAGACGACGCCCTGGATCGACTCCGCAACGCAAAGTACTTTTCGTCGATGGACCTCAAGACAGGCTACTGGCAAATCGAAGTCGACGAGAGACACCGAGAAAAGACTGCTTTCATAACTCCAGACGGCCTGTTCGAGTTCAAGGTCATGCCTTTTGGTCTTTGCTTCGGCTTCCGCGACCTTCCAACGCGTTATGGATACCGTAGTGGCCGGCGTTGAAGTGGCAGACTTGTCTTGTGTACTTGGACGACGTCGTTGTGCTTTCCTCAAACTTCGACGAACACCTCCGGCGCCTTGAAGCTGTACTTCTAGCAATCAAGACATCCGGACTCACCCTGAAGCCAGAAAAGTGCCCCTTCGCCTACGAGGAGCTCTTGTTCTTGGGCCACGTGATAAGCAAGTACGGAGTACGCCCCGACTCGCAGCAGACAGCCGCCATCGCTACATTCCCCGCCACCCGCCGAGAAGGCCATGCGTCGATTTCTCGGCCTGTGTGCCTATTACAGGCGGTTCGTCAAAAATTATGCCCGCATCACCGAGCCACTCACTAACCTTACCAGGACCGACGTCGAGTTCAAGTGGGAAACGCCGCAGGAGTAAGCATTTCAAGAACTAAAACGACGCCTGCAAACGCCTCCGTTACTTGCGCATTTCGACGAACACGCCGAAACAGAAGTGCACACCGACGCGAGCAGCGTAGGACTCGGCGCCGTCCTTGTGCAGAGGACAGACGGACTGGAATGGGGTTATCAGTTATGCTAGCCGGTCGCTATCCAAGGCAGAGGCCAACTATTCCAAAACAGAAAAGGAGTGCCTCGCCATCATCTGGGCTACGTCAAAGTTTCGCCCCTACCTCTATGGCAGGCCCTTCAAAGTTGTGAGCGACCACCACGCCTTGTGTTGGCTAGCTAACTTGAAGGACCCTTCAGGTCGCCTCGCAAGATGGAGTCTAAGGCTTCAAGAATTCGACATCACCGTCGTTTACAAGTCCGGACGAACACACTCCGACGCCGACTGCTTATCTCGCGCCCCCGTCGACCCACCGCCGCAGGAAGACCAGGAGGATGACTTCTTCTTGGGAACCATAAGTGCTGACTACTTCGCCGAACGACAGCGAGCCGACCCGGAATTCAGGGGCTTGTGGAGTACCTTGAAGGCAAGACCGCCATTGTTCCGAAGGCATTCAAGCGAGGACTCGCTTCGTTTTTCTTGGCGAAACGGCGTTCTCATAAAGAAGAATTTCTCGCCACTTCGAGCCAACTACCTTCTCATAGTGCCTTCAGCATTGCGACCAGAAATACTCCAGGCACTACACGACGACCCGACGGCCGGACACCTCGGACTTTCCCGCACGCTCGCAAGAGTACAGGAAAAGTACTACTGGCCGCGCCTTGCCGCCGACGTCGCCCGCTACGTAAGGACGTGCCGAGGCTGTCAGTGACGGAAGACACCGCCCGCAAGACCAGCAGGCTTCCTTCAGCCGATCGAGCCTCCTCGGCGACCGTTCCAGCAGATCGGGATGGACCTCCTGGGGCCGTTCCCAACGTCGACTTGCGGAAACAAATGGATCGTCGTAGCCACCGACTACCTCACCCGCTACGCCGAAGCAAAAGCCCTGCCCAAAGGCAGTGCCGCCGAGGTAGCCAAGTTCTTCTTTGAGAACATCGTCCTTCGACACGGCGCCCCAGAGGTTCTCATCGCCGACAGAGGCACGGCGTTTACGGCTGACCTCACCCAGGCGATCTTGGGATACAGCCACACAAGTCACCACCGGACCACCGCGTACCACCCACAGACCAACGGCCTGACCGAGCGTCTAAACAAGACCATCGCCGACATGCTGGCCATGTTACGTCGACGTCGAGCACAAGACGTGGGACGCCATCCTTCCGTACTTGACCTTCGCATACAACACGGCCGTGCAAGAAACGACGCAGATGACGCCATACAAGTTGGTCTATGGACGGAGCCCGGCAACGACGCTCGACGCCATGTTACCAAACGTGACCGACGACGAAAACATCGAGGTGACCGCCTACCGACAGCGCGCCGAAGAAGCACGACAGCTCGCCCGCCTGCGGATCAAGAATCAGCAGACGACTGACAGCCACCGCTACAATCTTCGACGAAGCTTCGTGGAATACCAGCACGGCGACCGCGTTTGGGTGTGGACGCCGATACGACGACGTGGACTTAGTGAAAAACTTCTGCGACGATACTGCGGACTGTATAGGGTGCTTCGACGTCTCGGCACACTCGACTACGAGATTGTCCCCGACGGCATTTCGAACACTCAACGGCGGCGTGGGCGACCTGAAGTCGTCCATGTCGTGCGCCTCAAGCCGTTTTACGCGCGGTAGTGACCCTGAGGACTACTTTTTTTTCATTGGACTTTCTTGCTTGTGCGTATTGTTTATTGAACTTTCTTGATTTATTGTCGTTATTTTGTTGCATGTATTTTTCCCATGTGTTCTGTTCTAAGCATCGGGACGATGCCTTTTCAGAGGGGGGGCATTGCCACGCGCGTTTCATTTTACTGTATTCGGTTTCCTCCCACAAAGACTATCAGCAGTACTCGGCGCAGACCGCGCCTTATTGTTCCAGAAACTTCTCGGTTGTAGTAGATCGTTTTGCTAAGATTGCATGCAAGTCGGCTAACACTCAAGATTATTCCAGAGCTTGCGCGACGACTATTGATAAGGCTGGAATGTTCGACGCGTGATTTATAAAAGCCGGCGCGTTCCAGCGATGTTCAGTTGATCGACGGCCGACGCTCTGTTCGCCGCTATCAGTGCCAGTGTGTATCGCTGTAATCTGACTTTCCGTTTCCCGGCCACAAGTTCAGCCCAAATGAACAGTTTCATTTTGGACCTACCGACTGCTGCCTTCGTCGACGTCACGACCGCGTGACAATATTTATAATGGTCTATTTGCTGCTCTATGCAATCTTGCCTCAGTTTAAAAAATTGAATAATGATGCCGGTAATAATGATGGTAACAATTGCATTATTAAGTATAGAGAATATTTGTTAGTAATAAAATATGTTGTGACCTTCCTGCCTTGATTAGAAATAGGGTTGCTGTTGGGTAGATTTTAAAATGAGCCAAGAGTCACCTAAAAGTAGCCAAAGTCGCCATGTCGTTGAATGTTAGCGCCAAATTTGTAGCCAAATAGAAAAAAAGGAGATATGTATGGAGTTGTTAGTATTCAACAGGTAAATAATATGATTTTGAATAAGCAAAAACGGAGTATAAAAACCACAATATGTTTCCCACTTGCTTGGCCTCCTAGCCGCAGGTAAGTTACAAATAAATTAATAAATTATTTTACCTTCATTGCGCCTGCGTGCAGCTTGTCTGCATAGGTAGAATTCTCGCAAAAGTAATTTTGTGCCAACCACTCAGCAGGAACATTGAACGTTGAAGCTGTTTTTTCTTGACGTCATAGAGCCAAAATTGATAGAGAGTTACAATAAGACCAGTCGAGCTTCAAGTAGCGAAATCTGGATGGAACATGAATAGTACAGCTTCATTTTATTGCGGATATCTCTTTGATGCGCTTTGTTTTAGCATTAGAATCTGGCGTCAGCAGTGTGCTATGTATACATGCTTTTACTTAAATGCGCGCGTCCCTCTGTTTTTTTTTTTTTTTTCAGACGGATGGATGCTCGTGGGGTGCCTCAGTGCTCATTAGCCCGCTGGCGGGGGAAGGACACGTGCGCGCATATGCCAACACTACAGAAAAGCTTGCAAACACTGGTTATTCTTTAAAGTCGCTTGCTGTTTTATCTTGAAATAGCACGGAGAAATGGCCAGTAAATGCGCCAAAATAGAATTTTAAAGTAGCCAGAGTGGGTAGCCATGGCGCCAACCTGAAATATTTGCCGCCATACAGGGTCGGAAAGTAGCCTGTCTGGCGCAAAGTAGCCACCAACGGCAAGCCCTGATTAGAAATAGATTACATTAGCATTCTCGTGCTGCCTTGAAAATGGTTGCCTTACAATTCGAAAACTATTCGAATAGCATTTCATTCGTATTTGTATTCAGTTCGGTGTGATCGCTATTCGAATCATATTCGATTCGGTTGTAAAATGCCCTGTTCGCACAAACCTAACAAAAAATCAAATTTCTAATCAGCAATCTTTTGACATCAATGACAAGGCAATTGAGGCATGTGGCGTACGCTAGTGTTATCGCGCCTTTAGCGCGTAGACATGATGTTACGAAAACTTCCGGAAATTTTAGAGGGGGTATAATATCACGCGGTATTCCTATTGTGACGAACTATATTCCACAAGCGTCTAATCAATTTTTTTTTCCAACAGATACAAGTAGTGTTTGTTGTTGCGGCTCAGCAAATCGGATCGACAGGGGTGCTTACAAGTGATATATAGGCAAAGCAGGTTTAGGTCTAGGAAACAGCTGCGTATACCTAAGCGGGGGGGGGGGGGGACGTGGCTTTTAGCGTTGTATTAAGTGCACCAAAAATATAAAACCGCAATGTCCACTCAATGATACTGTTGCCCTCAAATGCCAGATGTGGATCGCCAACGAAAAGAAACGTATTTTTTTTAATACGACGCAATTATGTGTGCAATTAGAGCGCCCATACGTTTGTCTACAAATGTCGCACTTCCGTTATATGCTGTGTAGTTCCAGTTTTATTCAGGTAAATATCCTGCCGAACGCGGCACATGCATGTGGAGAAAAAATTGAACCGGCTCGTTTCGCTGTTGCTGCGTGGCGACTTCGTCTAATAAGGTTCGTCGATAACTTCTTTTTTTCGTTTGTATACTATTTCCAGTAAGAGCAAGACCGAGGCTAAACACAGCGACGGTGTTCGTTGCAGGCACTTTACTTATCGCGAAGATCTTAGCTACGGCTGAGATGATCGATCGGGATAGTACGTAGTCGTGAATGTGTATGAAGCCAAGTGGACACAGTAATTACCAAAACAGAGGAAACGCCGACCGCACACAAGATCGCGTCACATATACCGCCGAGTTGACTTCCATCGAATGTTCAGTGGCCAATCTTCAAGAGCGTTTCAACTCCTGCTGCAATGGTATTTCAACAAACACACGATTCTCTACTCTGTTTGTCAATGGCGGATCAACGACCACTCCACAGCTAAACGTAATGTAAATTACAAGGGTGTTTACGTGACCTATAGTCGGTGACAACCTAAGAATAAATATAAGCTCCGCCCTCGAGGCCGCATTGCTCATATTTTGCATGCCTCCGCGCTACAAACGAAGTAGTTCCTAAACAATGGCATTAATTTTCACGCATATAAACCTTATTTTCCAATACTGCACTGATATTGAAATAAAGAAAGCAAAGCTAGATAAAAAATATTGTGAACGCATGGCGTTCGGCGTCAGCTTAACAACATATCTGTTGCTTAAATCGCACCCTCCGCCGCGGTCATCTCAGAGTCTACGAAAAAGTAATGTGTGTCTCAAAGGCGACGTTTCTGGGCCGCGCCTATTATGGTATTAAAACAAAGAATGCCACATTTAACGTATAAATTAATATAAATAACCATTTCTTTACGGTTTCTCAAAACGACACAGGGACATTACCTAATAAATTTTAATAAGGTCGCTCGCAATTTTTTTTTCTTTTTACGAAAATTTCGCCGCCAGTTTTCTTCATTGTCTGCAGTAACTATGGCAACAAAGACTCAAAGCGAAGAATAGCGAAGTGTTCTGAGATCACCTTCACGAATTTCGATTCTTGTGTTGCCGTGAATACCATATTCCCGTCTGGAGTTGCCGTGGTTGTCGTTGTGTTTGAGGTGAACGACAAGGCTTCATTTGACGTCGCTTCAACGAAATAAAAGCGCGTGCAGCTCATGGTGCTTAACTGTGCGGGTCAATCGATACGTTGCCGTTAAGTTCACGCCAAGGTGATGTACACGGCTGAAGTGGCAGTGACTAAAAGTTTTACGTGAGATTGTTTCTGGCTTCGACAACTTGTACTGGTGCTGCCACGACTCCTTCAGCCCTTGAACGTTGAACTTTGTCATTTATTTATTATTTATTTATTACATACCTGCATCGCCCCAGTGGGCATTACAGCAGGGGGCCCAGTTTTACTTTCTATGTAGATGTGTCTCTGCGCAAAGGTATATATATATATATATATATATATATATATATATATATATATATATATATATAGGAAAAATATATATACGCTTCTAAAAAACTGTTTATTGGTGACGTTTCGATCGGAGACCGATCTTCATCAAGACTTGAAGGGTCTTGATGAAGATCGGTCTCCGATCGAAACGGCACCAATAAACAGTTGTTTAGAAGCGTATATATATTTTTCCTATTTTGTTCTACGGCAACCGAAGCCAGACTCTTCATAATCTACGTATATATATATATATATATATATATATATATATATATATATATATATATATATATATATATATATATATATATATATATATATATA
Organism: Rhipicephalus appendiculatus; assembly: GCA_030522465.1. Lineage (NCBI taxonomy): Eukaryota > Metazoa > Arthropoda > Arachnida > Ixodida > Ixodidae > Rhipicephalus > Rhipicephalus appendiculatus. The sequence continues at coordinate 14,194 of JALIZH010018263.1, read as the reverse complement.
TCTGTGTGTGTGTGTATTGCGAAGAGGAAGAGGCTGTCTTCGATTGCCGTGAGACAAACAGGAAAAGGAGATGCGCTTCTAAAAGATACCGTTTATTTTTTATTTGCCAACGTGTCAATCGGAGACCGATCTTTATCAAGGCAAAGTTTACGAAGCTTCGATGCCCTTTTACAACATGGTCTTCCAAGCAGGGAGAGAGAGAAAAAAGGAGAACACAGAAAATAACAATAGAAAATGTAGAAATGAAAAATTGGGTAGCCAAAAGACCATACAAAAAAAGACGTGCATCACAAGAAGGGCAAGCATTTAAAAGAAACTACGGACTATAAGCTTCACGAAAGTCCACTGAAGTTTAATATAAACAAATTATCACTGATTAATATATGCACACGATACACACAAAATAGAGAAAACGCAAGTTAGACAAAAGCAGAATTCTAATATGAAATCGTGAAGTATGATGCAACGCCATCATAAACAAAAGCTGTTTTTTTTTTTACTCAATGATAGTTTTATCGGCGTTACTTCAGTTGCGATCGCGATCTATGCAATCGAAAGTTCCTGCGTCACAGCGATATTATGTAACTCACATCATTTCGCTCTTCGTAGACAACGATTACCTCGCGCGGCGTTTTTCATGCAAGGCGTTCGGGCATCGAGCGTGACAAGATTTACGCGACGGGCACTTCAACCTAGCACATCATTCTGGGCTGGGGGGCACACGTCACATAATCACACATGCGCCGGATGACCACAATTATCTCCTTATAATGCACACACCACGGCATGTTCTCCACACCTGGTTTGTTTACTTTCGCACTGTGTTGCGCTAACGGGTTATGATGGTCGCTCTTTCTCTTTCGCTTCGTCCGCACATACTCCATGCATAGAGACACACAGCACCGCGTATTGCGCAATAGATCACCAAGATTCCCACGTTGCGAGCTCGAAGTAACACACGCACACACATGTGGCAACGCTAATGATATGGCTTTTGCAGACGGTAATGAGCACAGACGCGCACATTGCGACTCACAGCACACGAATGAACGCGACAATCGCCATTATGGTGACACTCAGGCGATATGCTTGGTGCATCCGCGTTCACTATAATCCGAGCGATGGAAGGAACACACACCGTGATGCAACTTGACGCTGCCGAAACGACGGAACGCGTTAGAGCGTCCGAGCTGCCGCTTCGGTGCACTTCAAACGCGGCACAGTCACACGCTTCTACTGCATCGAATGACGACCTGCGACGATGATGCTGCGTACGAGCGGATAACACTGTAGGAAAGAGCTTCTTCTGGAAGGAAAACACCACAGAAAATTGGGACGCCGGTTGAGCTCTCGAGAGGTGCGGACGCACATCACATGCGCTCCACACTTTTTCGAATTTTCCACCATAAGCCGGATCACAAACCACTTTTTCTGTGCCGTGAGCTTTTTGTCTACCCACCTGGTCGCCTTCCTGGAAAGAAACAGACCTTGGCAGGTGATATTTCCATGGCAATCAACCCTTTTCACCCGGACGCCGCCGTGTCGATGACTCAAGCGTACCCCTAGGCCTCCCCGGCCGGCCGAACTCGACGCGGCAGCGCGAGACGCCGACTCGCGTCGCTCGGCCTCACCATGGAGTATGCCGTGGATGGCCACGACGTTGATCCATCGGAGCTCAACGACGGGTCATGGACACTGGCCCTTGATATGCAGAAAAAGTACAGACGCCCGACCGGGACTGCTTCAAGCCCGATCAACGGAGCGACTACGCTGACAAGTGAGTCGGTGCCAACGCCGAGACGCCAAGCGCGCCCGCCACCGAATTTGCGACGGCGACCCATTCCGCGCCTTCCGGAGGACAATTACAAAGTAGTTATTCGTCCAAATGGAGCCATCAACTTGACTGACGTTGGACCTGCGATCATCGTGGAAGCCATATGTATCGCCGCCGGCATGGACTTTCGGCTGGCACTCAAGGAAGACCAGGTGAGGATTCACCCAATCAAAAATACCATTACGATCAGCACACCGAACCGCCTACGCGCCGTAGCTTATCGCAAGATAACGCAACTGCAGCATAAGCGACATGCGCTCAGCATACCTGTGACTGCATATGTCCCAGCACCCGACAACTCGGTGAGGGGAGTAATATATAAAGCACACAGCTATGAAGATGACCAGGCCATATATGAGGAAGTTTCGGCCAGGAACCCTGACCTGCCAGTGGTGAGCGCGAGAAGATTAGGCCAACCTCATCATTGCGTGATCACTTTCGCAGGGGACAAGCTCCCGAAGTATGTCAGATACCTGGCCCTCACTTTCGAAGTGTTTCCTTTCCGAGAGAGACTTGAAGCCTGCTTCAACTGTAGGAAGTTGGGACACCGAACTGATGTTTGTCCCAAACCACGACCACAAGTACCAAGATGCCGGCGGTGCGGCGAGGAACACGCACCGCCACCCCAGGGAGAAACACCAACATGCTCTCCGTCCTGCGTAGTCTGCGGCGGGGAACATCAAACTGGCAGCCGAAACTGCAAATTTCGCTTCATCACCAAAAAGCAGCCTGGCAAGCCAGTCGCAGCCGACACAGCTAGAGGGCAGGAAATTGACAAACCAGTTACAATTATCATGGCAAGCCAACAGGGTACCCCCCACCAAAGACAAGACGGCAGCGACCTGGAAATCCGAATCTAAGGAATGCACCAGAGCTGACTACCGGAGCCGGTCAGACTCCTTTCCACCCCTGCGAGGCCGGAGCGAGAGCCGAGGAGACAGGTCGCAGTCGCGACCACGGGGAGACCGCTCGAGTGAGAGCCGAGGAGACCGATCGACTTCTCGACCTCGGGAAGACCGCTCGACATCCCGCCCGCGGGGGAGACCGTTCGCGTTCCTCACACAAGCAAGCGACCTCTAAAGGAAGCAAGCCTGCACAGCAGCCCCGGGCCAAGAAGTCACCTCAAGACTCGCAGGTGAGGGAGCTGGCGGAGCAGGTCAAACTACTTCAGCAACAATTGGCTGCAGCTAATAATGAAATTCGACAGTTAAAATGTAAACAAAACCTCACCAATACCTCCCCAATTACAAACGCGAACGAAATCGTGGCCTGCGTTCAACGTGAGGTCATTGCTCAAGATAACATGGACACCGACAGCGTGCGTCACGCAAAACGAAAAGCTGTTAGTCCAATAGAGCCCACTACCGAAAATGCATCAACCGAAATCTCGGCCTCGCGGATAACAAAACTTGAAACTATGATGGAAAAAATGATGACTAATATGTCCAATCAGGTTATACCGATTAAACAGCTGACAGAAAGCATTACAACCCTCAGCTCAACAGTGACATCGCTCGTGATCCACACTGGACTATCAGTGGTGCAAGAACCCCCCCTTAACTCAAACTCAGTCACAGAGTCCGGAGGTTGTCGATGCGCCAGAAACAATGCCAAGCACTGCGCTCATCCCAGAAGCTCGACGCGCTGCCGGGGGGCCTATAAGAACACACAGCGCGAGCTCAGCGCGCATCGAACCTCATAGGTGATCGTGATGGCCAACGCACCCATAACAATCTGGCAGTGGAATTGCAGAGGATTCGGCCGCAAACGCCGAGCTCTGGAATACACGATTCAAAATTACGAAACTAAACCCGATATTCTTGCCCTCCAAGAAACTGGTGCAGCGGCGAAACTCTCCGGTTTCTCCGCTTACAATGAAATAGCACCCCCGGGTGTTTGTCCCGTCACGGCACTCATGGTCCATAGAAATCTAACTGCCAATCAAATAGACTTAGATTTCCAGGCAATCTCATATACTTTTGTCGAAATTTTACCAAAACAACGATTAGAACAAACATTGTATGTTCTCAATGTATATAGCCCCCCCCCCCCGAGAGACAAGACCCAAGCTGTATCCAAACTCTTGGATAAAGCCTATAAATTTGCAAACCGAGCGCCACTTGTGGTGCTTGGCGACTTTAATGCTCAGCACTCGGCTTGGGGCTATCTTAAATGTGAAAAGAAAGGCACAAAGCTCTGGGAGACCGCCCAAGACCTCGGCTACACCCTCCTTAACGACCCAGAACGTCCCACCCGCATAGGGAACAGCGTAAGTTGCAACACCTCACCCGACCTAACATTTGTTAGAAATGTTTTCAATGCCACCTGGGAAAATTTAGAAATAAATGTAGGGAGCGATCACTACATTTTATCCACAACGATTCCCTCCAGGAGTTATAAACGAAATAGGCCTAAAGTCACCCACACTCGATGGGACATATTTCGTTTCATTCGAGATGAGCGCGAGTCTACACCGATTGCAAACCTTGACGAGTGGGTGTCCACCCTAGTGCAAGACGCAGATAATTCAACCTCAGAGGTGGATGCAGAAGAGGATGGCCCGACTCCTGACGCCAAACTGATTCACTTATGGTCCGCGCAGCAAAGTCTTCACAAGCGGTGGCTAACGCAAAAGCATAATAAAAGCCTCCGTAAACGCATTGCACAGCTCGAGCGGGACATTGAACAATACTCCCAACAGATAAGCCAGGAACACTGGTATCAGCTTTGCGACCGCCTAAACGGGCAGCTAGGGTGTAAAAATACGTGGTTTTTGCTTAAACATCTCATTGACCCTAACCACACTAAAACGGCGTCGCAGAAAAACCTTCAGAGGATTATACATTCCTTTCCGGGAGATAACGATACACTCATTAAAGAACTTAAAGATCGATACTTTAATCTTAATACAGGTCTTCCTGCACCTGCCACCTACACTGGAAAAAACAACGAGGAATTGGATAGAGAAATTACGGAGTCCGAGGTTCGAGCGGTTCTAAATAAAATCAAGACTACGTCAACCGCTGGTGAGGACCGCGTCACCAATAAAATGCTACGCAATCTCGATGACTCGTCAGTTACGGAGATCACTAACCTCTTCAATACCCACTGGAAAGAGGGCACCATACCAACCAGCTGGAAGCATGCCAAAGTAATTTTTATACCTAAACCTGGAAAAAAAATTGGAATTGGAAAATCTCCGCCCCATTTCTTTAACTTCATGCCTGGGCAAGGTTTTGGAGCATGTCATTTTAAACAGACTAAATGAGTACGCAGAAATGGAGGGGCTTTTCCCCCAAACGATGATCGGTTTTAGGCCAAATCTGTCTACGCAAGATATCATGTGGCAGATACAACGTGACATTCTAGATCCAGGTCCCATTAGAGCCACGCGCACCATTCTTGGGCTGGACGTGAGCAAGGCTTTCGACAATGTGTCCCACGCGGCGATCCTTGCCAATCTGACCCAAATGAATGCAGGCAAGCGCGTCTATACTTACATTGCTAGTTTTCTTAGGGATAGAACTGCAGAGATCCATTTGGGAGACATCAGAAGCGGATCTTTTCAATTAGGAACCCGAGGCACGCCTCAGGGCGCAGTGCTTTCCCCCTTCCTATTTAACGTTACCATGCGAGCTCTCCTCCGTTACTGGACAGGATTCCTCACATAAAGCATTCCATTTACGCGGATGACATCACCATCTGGACCAACAGTGGTTCGGATGGTGAGATCACAGACGCGCTACAGGAGGCCGCAGACACAGTACAAAATTTTGTTAAGCAAAACGGTCTTGTCTGCTCTCCCAAAAATCTGAACTTCTGATCATTAGGAATAAATCTCACAAATCCAGAGCTGCAGGGGACTCGGCTACTCCTATTTGCGTCAATATGGAAGACGGACCGGTCCGTCCTGTGCTAACGATCCGAGTGCTGGGAATGTTAATACAACACAACACGCACAATTCAGAGGCAATAGCGCGGCTGCAAGCCACGGCCCGCCAAATATGTGGCCTGCTCAGGCGCGTAGCCACGCGACATCGTGGAATGAAGGAGCCAGATCTATGCCGGCTGATCGAAGCCTTCCTGATCAGCCGTATTGTGTACTCCTTCCCATACTACCACCTCCGCCTCTCTGATAAAGAAAAAATCAATGGTATAATTCGCATGGCATACAAATCGGCCCTAGGGCTCCCACGATATGCAAGCTCCGAGCGATTACTAGAATTAGGCATATATAACACCCTCGATGAACTCATTGAGGCGCACAAAACTGCGCAACTAGCCCGTCTGTCAAGTACCGATGCGGGCAGAAGTGTTCTGAACAGACTAGGCATGAACCCCGTGATGGACTCGAATGGGCGGACCTCGCTACCACAGGCGATCAGACGCCAGCTCGTGGTGAAGCCTCTTCCCAAGAACATGCTACCGGGCAGACATGACGGAAGGCGGTCTGCCAGAGCAAAAGACCTTCATGAAAAATACAAAACCAACCAATTCGTCACGTACGTAGACGCGGCCAAACAAAATGACCAATGGTATACCGTGAGTGTGGTGACCGGAGGCGGACAGATTACTAATACCGCCTCGGTACAGGTGCCCTCCGCCGTAGAAGCTGAGGAGGCCGCTATTGCTTTGGCCATGACGAGCGCCTCCACTCGAACGATTTTAAGTGACTCGAAGAGAGCCATGATGGTACCTTTCGAAAGGTACCATCAACATCCGAGCGGCGAGGATTTTGAGAAACTGTCAGCGTGACAAAATCATTGAACTAGTATGGGTCCCTGCCCAGTCGGGAAACCCTGGGAACGAGGAGGCGCACCGCGTAGCCCGAGGTCTAACAAACCGGGAGGCGCGTCTCTCGGACCCAGTTTTCCCCGGTGAGGCACCGACTTCATTTAATGACATAACGAATCTCTACAAAAATGAACGGCGTGTCTATCCTTCGCCCGATGAAAACCTCACAAGAGCGCAGGCCACGTTCCTCCGCCGCATTCAAACTTACTCGTTTCCTAGTCCTCATCGGCTGGCATTTATTACACGCGGATCGGTTAACCCAATCTGCCAAAATTGTAACGCACAAGAATTGGCCACACAAAATCACATATTGTGGGGATGTGAAGGATTTCCTCCCCCCAGAACGCTCCTGCCAACTCGCTCACGGTCAGCGTGGGAAGAGCTTCTTAAGACTCCCGTCAAGGAAAAGCAGCTAGCGATTGCTGCCTGGGCCGAAAGGGTCGCTGCCCACGTGGAGCCACCCTAAGGCCCGCGCCTTCTGTGCGAATAAAGTTGATTCCTCCTCCCACAGAAAATTCGAATCAACGGCTCTCGGTCTCGGTGCTGCGGAACCTCGCCTCTCGTCGCGGACGGCGCCATGTTGCACTTGTCATTGGTTCGTCTTAACCGTTACGTCAGGATAAAGAGCGGCCGTAGTTGGACGCGCATGATACAAATAGACAGCGGCAGTGGCGTAAATCATGGGGGGGGACAGGGGGGGTCCTGACCCCCCCTGTGTTCAGGCTGGGGGGGGACACCCCATGCAAGTGTCCCCCCTCGAGATTTATCATCCAAATGTCATATTTGAATTTCTTGACACTCAAGGACAACGCACTCTCCATAAAACCAACTCTGAAATCTGAAGCACTTTCATTGAACAGAAACTAAGTACCGCTAGCCGGTACACACGATGGGGAATACATTTATGCGTTAGCACAAAAAGTAGTACAACTTTTATTGCATAATTTAACCCAAATGACGCAGCTGCAAAAATGCTAGCGCATGCTTACGAGTTGCTATAAGAAACTAACTTGGTCATGTGATGTCCCTTACTATTGGATACTCAGTGCTATTTTTTCTGACCAGGCGCCGATGCTCATGCTTGTTTTGTTATTATTATTATTATTACTATTATTATTATTATTATTAATATTATTATTATTATTATTATTATTATTATATGTTAATGCCTAATTTTAATTTTATATGATTAAAAATAAAGCATATAGATAAAAACAAAATGGCTGCCATTGCAAGATATGTGTCCCCCCCCCTGTGGTCTTTATGAATTTACGCCACTGGACAGCGGTACAGTTTACTTTTTATTCTTAGCTTGTCACCGACCATAGTTGGTTCATGAACACCGTGAAGAAACAGCGCGGACAACGGAAACTAGAACATACAGGACACAACACAATCAACTGATTTCTTTATTGGAAAGGCAGAGAAACGTAAACACGAGCAAAAAAAAACATGGCTGATCCCTCTGTCAAAGGAATCGGTATAACACGAAAGTGCAACGTGTCTTCACGGAGGTAGTTCAGCGTTTTTTGTGCATTGTTTCACTTCAAGGGCGAAGGAATGAATTCTACAGCAACAAATTGAAATGTCACGCGAAGAACGGCCAGCATCTTGAAACTTGCTGCGTGCACCTGAAGCTGAAAGGACGCACGAAATGAGCATACACAGGACGAGCGCGGACTGTCACAGCGCGACACCTAAAGCGCGCTGCTTTAAAACAAGGAAAGACGCATGAAACGAACTCACAAATATACAGAGGAAGAGCGCGAACATCTGTCAGAATTGTTACTTCGTGTGTGAGCTGCGCGCTGCTTTTGTAAACGCGGCCGCTGCGCTGAGAGAAGAGACCTTCGCGCACTTTTAACCACTGTAACTTCATAGCAAACTTCCGGTGGAAGCAGAAGACGAAAGCGCCACAATGCCCCGATCAGGAGATAAGCGCGCGCGCACGAGCGGCCAAGCCCCATGGAGGCGCGCGATCACCGCAGCGAGAGGCACGGCGACCTTTATAGCGCGCACTTCGTGCCACCTTCGCGCCATCTCGCTACTGATGACGAAAACGCGCTGAAGTCGAGGAGCTCTGAGGACCGCCAGCGGTATATGGTGTATATAAATAGCTTGCCGTTAGCAAGCTGAGGTGCGTACGCTCCCATGGCAGAGTGGTTTCGCGCCGCGCGCTGCGGAGCGAGAGGTCACAGGTTCGACGCCCGGTGATGGAACGTTTTCTTCAAATTTTTTTTCTTTGATCTCAATATGTTAGTTTATATTTTACAACGTCATATCCGTGACGGAAATACGTCAGAGGAGCCGTGGTGGACCCCGGCATAAAACACTTTCGTGTTAAAATGGCAAAAAAGAACGATGACATGGCGTTCGGTACGAAATCGATCGTGAGGCACGCGTAATAATTCACAAAAGGGGAGCAGGTTGTGTTAGCGTGCCCTCACTGGCACTCTTCTACAAATAAATTACCTTCAGCCTCAATGGTGATCACTAAAGCTTGAGGTCATATACTTTAGTTTTCTTGCTTTGTTTTAGTTTTCTGTTTTGTTGTTCGTGGTTACAGTTTTCTCGCCTGATTGTCACTACCCTAGTGAAAAAATCCGTATGTACGGAAGATACGGATCCGTACATATGAAATTATGGTATTACGGATCCGCATGATACGGATCCGCATGGTACGGAGCCGCATGGTACGGATCCGCATAATCCATATATATGGATTATACGGATCCGTATCCTCCGTATATACGGCTTCCATATATACGAAAATGTGGTATTATGGATGCCATTCATTTTGGTTTAGCGAGTCCATACAATGCAGGCAAGGTCTTCCATTAAGTCAGAACTTGTTTGAGGACAGCTTAATCGAGAGATCAAAGTAAACTGAATATGTTTATTCTGCACATGTACGCGCAGAACAAGCCTAAACAATGTGCACTGTCAGATGACAACACCCTCGCATGCACCACGGAGAATAACCACAAACAATGCGCACTGTAAGACAAGACGACACCCTGGCACACATCACCACACGCACACTTGTTCACGTCTGTCCCCACTGGTTATGCTCCATGTGTCGAGAATGTAGAAACAGTGGCAGTTCTCACACGCAGAGTAAGCATAAGCAATGAGCACTGTCAGGCGACACGACACCCGGGCACACACCAATCAGAATAAGCATAACCAATGCACACTGCCAGATGACATGACACCCTGGCACACGCCACAACACATGCACTTGTTCACACTTGCCGCCATTGACCATGCCAGATATGACGAGAATGTAGAAACAGCAGCAGATCTCACGCGGCACTGCAAACGGAATGGCACTAATCTTCCACCCTTATCTACAATGAAGGCCTGGCATTCACACTGGCAATAAAACTGAACCTTTATTCTGAACGCGTACCTACGTATGCCGAATAAGTACAAACAATGTGCACTGTATGCGAAACGACACGACACCACTGTACTGGCACGCACCACCACATACGCACTTCTTCACGTCTGCCACCACTGACCATGCTAAATATTATGAGGCTGTAGAAATAGCACAATCTCTCACACAGGTCCTGCCATTGCGAGGTAATCGCATTGACCCGCCATCCTTAACTGCAATGAAGGCATGGCATTCTCACTGGCGGGTAAACCTTCGAAGCTGTAATCCCAAGCAAGCGGGAAACGTGGTCGAGCAAGCAAAGTCCATGGTGACACAAAAATAGGTGGTTCTCCGATGTAACTAGCGTTGTGGCAGGTCGCGTCATGCACCTCCGGGTTCCCAAGGCGTTACGAGATCCTGCAGATTATAAACCTTTCCTGCAGGCACACACACACACACACACGGCAGCGTCCGATACACTGGAAGGAGCGCCTCAAGCCACGAAAGACAAGCCCAACGTAGGTGGCGCCGCGCCGCGGTGGAATGTAGCGTAATACCATGGTGGGTGAGAGGGAAAGACGACGGTCGCCGAGGGAGCGTTTGACGGGCACAGAATTGTATAGAGGAGGCTAAGAGAGGGAGGGCGGCCCCTCCCTCTTAAGTGACAAGAGGGAAAAGGGGGGCGCCCCTCCCCCCCCCTTCCCGTGCGCTCGCCTATGGTCATGGTTTCACGTAGAACACCATGCTTTCCGTATACTACTATTGCCACGTGGATATTTCCGCATAGCCCATACGGATTCCGTTTGTTCTTTCCGTATATTCCGTATCGCCGTATGAGTCTATCCGTATAACAGATATGGCATCCGCATGTTCCTTATGGCCACATCCGCACGCCCATACGGAATTCCTTATGTACCATATGATGTTTCCGTATGTTCCTTACAATTTCCGTAAGCATCAGTATACGTCCGTACAAAATCCATATATTTTATACGGAAAATATGCGGAATCCTTATGTTTTCCGTATGACGGTATGCGGATTTTTTCAGTAGGGTAGCTTAGAAACCTTTTTTATTAGACTCTGGTTCTTGGTTTTTGTTGATTTATACTTCTCCGGTTCTAGCGGTTTTAATCCCTTTCGTACCAACCGACATGTCATCGTTGTTTTAAAGACGATAGTCTTTCTTGGGATAATTCAACGCAAAAATTTTGGTCTGTCTGTCTGTCTGTCTGTCTGTCTGTCTGTCTGTCTGTCTGTCACCCGATTCAGCTAGCTACTCGACCAAAGTTTAACCTATTTCTGAACGCCCAGCCATCTTGAACTGGTGTTTGCGCTCATACTTGTGAACATATTCGATCAAAAAGCAAATACTATACGCATACCTGAGGCACAACATTATTATGTAAGTATCAGGTCGTGTGTTCCTTTATTAGAAAATACACAGATACGTAATTCTAAAGACCCTAGTGTATTTTAGGCTGTGCTGAAAATGCGGTGCTTTGCACGATCTGCGACGCTTTGCGCGAAAAAGCCCTGTGCCGATGATAAAGTGCTGCCGCTGGCAGTGACCCTTGGTTCAGCACAAGCTCATGTTTTTCGATGGCGTCCATATCTCGAGCAGCGCTTCCTCTATTTTATCAACGCTAGCCAGATGCGGTCAATTCAACGTAGAGTAGGCGCTGTCTGAGGCAAGGCAAAACATAGTAGTACGGCCGGCACAAGACTATCGTCTTTCGACGACATTTGCAGCAAAGCACGCAGATGCGCGGCCAATTTTTTGCCATTATTTCCTCGTGTCTAGGTTTTCATGAAGTCTGCTTTTGCAGCATCTTGTAAACCCCCATCCAAATTGATAGTAATTGCGGCCTGCCTATACAGGGTGTCCCAGCTCTCATGCAGCACGATTTACATAAATTTGGCAGATCCCAAGTACCATGGGAATCGATGTTATGCGAAGCATGCGGAGCCAAGGTGACCGGATTGTAATTAGGAGTTTGCTCGGCAAGCTTCTGCTCGCGCCTTGTCCGGCGGCGGCGGCGGCGGTGGCTTTTACACTTCTCCGGTGATAACAACAATGCTCACTAAGGCCGTCAACCACCACCACAGTCACCAGAGGCATGGCCGAGAGCACAGAGTGGCTCCTTAGCAATGGCTAGGCAGGTGGTGGGTGCAAGCAAAGAATAACACGCACTACCGGTGGTGTCTGTCGCCCAGGTTGACTCCATTCCTTGATAATTATATTTGTAACTCCAAAAGTACTCACCGAATTATCAAAATGACAATGAGGCAGATGTGGGTTTCTTGAAATGACATCTGTCTGTGCTTCCTTCAACAACATTCTAATTACGAGCTCATTTTTTCCTGTTAATAAAGAAAGCCCGCGAAATATGAAAAGTAAAACGTGAGTGCGCTCTCACCCGCAAAAGAAAGCAGCGCCCTCAAATGAGCTTACTGCAAGCAACCACTTTGCCTCTTTTTCGTTGCCGGAGACAGCGTTCCGCACATTGGCGAGGGTACAGATCGGGCGTCAACAACATGCGTCGCAATTTTGCAGGGATTTCTTCCGCCCAGTTGCACGTCACTATCATTATCCATATCTCACGGCCAACTGTTCTCAGTGGTAACGTGGCCGGCGCGCTGTCCTGATTACAGCTGGGCTGTGTAAGATCAAAGCGGCCCGTTTCTTTGGACGGGAAGTGGCAGATAGCGCGATCCGTATTTTTTTTTCTTTCTGCATTTCTTTTATTGATACTGGCTGCTTCTCAGTGAGCTTGTTTGAGGGCGCTGCTTCCTGATGCGCGCATCAGTATAGTCACGTGTCCCTTTTCGTATTTCGCGGGCTTTCTTTATTAACAGGAAAAAATGAGCTCGCAATTAGTACGTTGTTGAAAGTAGCACAGACAGATGTCATTTCAACAGGCCCACATTTGCCTCATTGACATGTTGATAATTCGGTGATTACTTTTGGAGTTAAGAAGTTAATTATGACTAATTAATTAATTCTCATTAACGAAAAATTAATAGCGGCTACTACAGTATACTGGGAACAATATGCACTAGGTCCGCTTCGCGTAATGCCGTTCCTCGTTTTTTTTTAAATCGCGCTGCGTGATAGCTCGGACACCCTGTATATTATCTGCCTATCCAAAAAAGAAATCAATTGACAGTCAGCACTGTTGTCCTGTATGTTCTCCGTTCCGTTGTCTGCGCTGTTTCGCCACAAAGAGTAAAGCGAGATGTCTTTAAAATTTCAGTGGTCATAATCAAGAGCTGTACACACTGACCGGAATGATATTCTAATGAAGAGATAATGAGTCCTGAGTAGAACATGTCAACATTGACCAATGGTGCCTCAAAATTGGCTTAATAAAACTTCCTGCGCGGATATATGAACCATTTCCTTACGCACTGTATGCCCACATCGTTTTCAAGACAGCGCGAGGAGAGCGACGAAAAATATGACGCCGTCCAAGAGACTAGACACGGCTGACTGCGCCATTTTTGGCGTGCTGACGGCTCTGGGATACCTCGTCGGCCTCTACGTTTCACTAGCGCGTCCTCGACGAAAGGTAAGCGCCACAAGGCCTGCTAGTCTTACTTTTTGCTAAAGTTGCTAGGCTACTTGCAATCCTCGCTTACTTGTGTTGGCCAGTGTATCATGATGCGTACAAGAAACAATCACATCGTTCGACAAGGTCAAAATAGTATTTGAGTTTCACTGCAACGAAATTCAACGCAAGAAAGCACTTCATCGCTCCAAAAATAAAAAAAACTAATATTCGCGTAAAAAGCGGAATGATGAAACGACTACACTCTAAAGGCACACGGGATTATTCGGAGCGTCCTTCGTCCGCCGTGGGGGGAACAGTGGTTATGGTGCTTGGCTGCTGACCCAAAAGTCGCGGCTTCGATCTTGGCTGCGGCGGTCGCATTTCAATGGAGGCGAAATGGTAGAGGCCCGTGTACTGTACGATGTCAGAGCACGTAAAAGAACACCACATGGTCGAAATTTCCGGAGCATTCCACTACGGCGTCTCTCATAACCGTATCTTGGTTTTGGGACGTGAAACCCTGATATTATTACTATTATTATCGGAGCGTCTTTCAGCCACACAACAGTAATGGTCGCACGGCTTGCTCGCGTATTTCAAACTGCACGCTGGTTACTTTCCTATCAAGAGTG
>JALIZH010018262.1:0-15389 GCA_030522465.1 Rhipicephalus appendiculatus | reverse complement strand
CAAGCTCAGGGGGAGAGGAGGCAGTCACGGGCGGCCAATGACGATCGGCGAAGCACCGTCACGTGTGCTAGCGTGATGCGAGGGGTAGGCGTTGTCCGGGCATGTTCGGACAACGTGTCTCCGTGCAGGGAAGACCGACGCGTGGCTTGCACCAGACAAAAAAGGCCTGGCGGCGAAACCACGGTGGCCATGTTCCCGGCGCTCGAGGAGCACGGGGGCCAGCACTCGCGCTAGCTGGGGAACGAGGCGCCAAAGGGGAGGGCGCGCTCGATTCCCACAACTTCAACTACGCGGAGTGGACCCGTTCACGCTGCAGGAAGCCGACTACATAGTGGACGTGAACTTGTGGCCGCGCTCTGATGCCTCGGATATTTGCGTATTTTTAGTCTTGCGGTCGAGTTTTGTTTGTTCCGCGGCAGCAGCTCCAAGCAAGGAAGGCCCTTGACGGCCACAACTTCGTGACAAGCGGCTGGGTACGCGAGCCGCGAGTGAAGAAAGTTCTGCCGATAGCGAGATCGTCGTGATACAGGTAAGTTTGTAAGGACGTTTTAGCGCCCGGTAGATATTTATCTTTCTTTAGTTGACCACTTCGCAGGCTCGCAACAAGCCTACCGTCGAAATGTGGTGCCTAGAGAAGGGCGACGGAGAAATCCTTGCCGCGAACTGCATGTGCATGGCCGCAAACGGCAAGGCATGGAGGAAGGCGAGGCGTGCTCGCACATCGCTGCGCTTCTGTGCAGCGTGATGTACACCTTTGTACACTCTGCTAAAAGATCATCAAAACTTAAATGCATTGCACCTTTATCAAACAGCCGACCCAAATCGGCGCTTGCCAGCTTCTCACCACTGGTACATAAAGTTTGCTGTACTCGCCACCTGCAGGTAGATGCCCAGATGCAATCAGTACGCCGAGGAAATGTTACATTTCCTGCCTCGTTGGGGCTGGTGCTGTTAGTCGCGGACAGGGCAACGGTGCACATGTTGCGCTTGTTGCAGTGTCGATGCACCACGTAATTCTTCATCGCCGATAACAACTCCATTTCGGCGAAGGGCCGCACCTCAAGTTTTTTCATGGCGAGACGGAGCCAGCTGTTGGGGCCGTCTTTGCCCGAGCGCTCTTCACGAGTTCGCACGCCGTACTCCACGTAAAATAGGAGGGCTGCGATGTGCGAGCACGCCTTGCCGTTTGCGGCCACGCACATGCAGTTCGCGGCAAGGATTTCTCCGTCGTCCTTCTCCAGGCACCACATTTCGACGGTAGGCTTGTTGCGAGCCTGCGAATTGGTCAACTAAAGAAAGATGAATATCTACCGGGCGCTAAAACGTCCTTAAAAACTTACCTGTGTCACGACGATCTCGCTGTCGGCAGCAACTTTCTTCACTCGCGGCTCGCGTACCCAGCCGCTTGTCACGAAGTTGTGGCCGTCAAGGGCCTTCCTTGCTTGGAGCTGCTGCCGCGGAACAAACAAAACTCGACCGCAAGACTAAAAAATACGCAAATGTCCGAGGCATCAGCGCGCGGCCACAAGTTCACGTCCACTATGTAGTCGGCTGCCTGCAGCGTGAACGGGTCCACTCCGCGTAGTTGAAGTTTCTCGTTGCATCGCTCGCGGTCCTTCGGAGAGAGCGTCTCTGCGTACATTCTGGTCTTCGCTGACTTCGTAGTCCTTGCTCGGTACTCCTCACACGAACAACAAGCGCGATCTCGCCGGTATGCCTGTTTGTTTACTCGGAGCTGCCGCACGCGCGCTTACCGGCTCGGCTGGCCATGACTTCAAAATGGCGGACTACCCACAATGCGCTGCGCCGCCGCTGCTTGTGAAAGCTCCCTATAACAATATGTGCCTTCGCACAAACAGCAGCTATAGATATAACCATCAGTGCTCGATAGTGTACCGGCAGGATCAATTTACGCTGACACAACAACTGGCTATGTTGTGCATGTACATGTGTATAAAAATTACACTTCTGAACCTGAGGGCAGCCGTAGTCCCTACCTCCAGTTATTACAATATAAACACAGGAACTGATGGCCCTTTGAACGTTTCCATCATTTAGGGTTTTCCCGTCGGTGCTCAATATTGGAAAATTATTCGAAAAATATTCGGTACTCTGAATATGCGCTATTCGATTCGTTATTCGATAGTTTCGAAAATTCGCACGCCCCTACCAATTTGATTACTTGAATAAATAAACAAGGAAGATGCAGATACGCAGCCTAGCAAAAATTCCAAATAGAAAAACCAATAGCCTATTGGGTTATTGACACCAATAGGTCTATTGGTTATATTGGTCTGTAGGTCTGTAGGGACCATATTGGTGTATTGGTTCTGTATTGTCCAATTGGAACTGTATTGGCCTATTGGTTCTCTATTTGCCTAATGGTATTGTATTGGTTTTGTATTTGTCCATTGGTAATGTATTAGCCTTGTATTTGGCTACTTGTCAGCCATTACCGTATTAGAATTAGTGTGGCGTAAGTGTTTCATGGGTGTCCAGTCATGCAGAAGGCACACAATATGGCAGCACTCCTGCAGTGGTAATCACAGTGGATGAATGAGGCATATGTTCAAATATATTCTCATAATCAAGACTACAAATCCTTCTTCCGGCCCTTCATGATGTCGGCGATCTTGCAGGCAACTATTTTGTCAAGGCAAATATGTCTTGCGTCAATTTGTTCTGCTTCCACATTGGCACTCAAAGAAATGCCTGAAAAATACTGAAAATAAACAAGGCCACGAAATCAGAAAACTGCAACACTTCTTTAATTAAAGTTTAACTTTGATAGCAAGGTGTAGAAAGTTGTGGGCACAGTGAGAAATTATATAGACGTTTCATTTACCGCACATGTTCAGAATGCTGCAAAAGCTGAACTATAGCAAAAGATTGAGTGACATATTACACACCCAATTTTGGCTTATTGCGTGAAAGAAAACAGTCTAGCGGCAAAATTTCGCGGCAACAAAGGAAGAAAAAAGAAGAGAGGGGGGCAAAAAAACAAAACAAAAAGGAGCGCCTCGTTCCTTTTAAACGTTTGCACCCTGCGTTCTATGAGCTATACCCAAGAATGAACTGCAAACTCGCTCAAGCTTATATCTTGTGTGGTTAACATTAAATTAAGGCAGTCTCTCTCAATTATCACTTACAATCCGTGACGTGATCTTTTTCGGACAATCTGTGGCGTGACCTTCTTCGGAATGGTGGTGCGGCTATCATGCCTTAGCATGAAGTAAATTAAGCTAGGGTAGATTTACCATGAGACAATAAATATATTTATATATAACACACTGTAGTCAAAGCAACCCAGATTCCATATCGTTGCAGGCCCAACACAAGAGTCGGGTTGCAATGGGTTGGATAAGACACGTGCTGCACGTTACATGCTTATGCAGTTCATCCAACAGCATTAATAAATCGCAACATTGTAATATGCTATGCACATTTTGAAATTTTCGTGTGGACTTCACGTGGTTCTTGTGACATTATGTCGAACAAGTTTGATGAGCCGATTGTTGCTGACCACAACACAGAAACCGCCTCGACTAGAGTGTTTTATTATGAGGCGATAAAAGCGTGTTTGGCTCAACACGCACGTTGTACATACAGTACACAAAGGGTTTCCAAGACTTCAACTACACTCGCGAGCAGGGCGCCAGTCCTTCACCTCTAAAATCCATGCTTATGTTTTGTTCTTTTTTTTTGCATAATAACAAACCCAAAACAAAATGCAACGCTATATGTACTCAATATTTCAACCTCTATTTGAGCGTCTGGACTTGCAATCGAGGCATCGTTGCTATCGCTGTCATCAGACACCGGAGGTGGAGGACGATAAACTTGTTTTGCCGGCCTTTCGGCTTCGTCCCACGTTTTTAGTAATAATAAAAAAAAAGAAAGTTGATAACAAACAAATACTAAATGCGAGTAAATACGAAGCACTCAACTCACCAAACAATCGGAGCACAAGACGAAGTAACCTTGTTGTTCGTCTTGTCATTATTCTTGGTGCCACTTTTTAGAGTAGAAATCCAATACATTGATGGCTGAGAAGCTCTTATCTTGGCGCACGCTGAACGCAGTCTTCACGTTATCGTCGCGGAAGCACACTGGAGCATCGAGATTACACAAAACGCACGCTGAGGCGAAAAATCGGCAGTGTTCTGCATGACACGTGCAAACACAGACCGTTTCGGCTTAACTTGGCCGCAGGCTCGGCTTGTCTTCGTATACCGGCCGAGCGCGGATGGCGCGCTAGACGCACAGTTGGTCGCGTTTGCAGATTCACAATTTTTTCTCCTCTATTTCTATAGCACGACTTTTATTGCTTAGCATACATTATTATAGAATTTAAATGTTATCCGAAGCTTCTTTTAAGGTTAGGATATGGCTTAGCTTGCTGAACCACGGAACATGTAAAAAAAAAAAAGTTCTAACATGCAGCGACGCGTCGCCATGCCGCACATCGTTGCACTGTCACAGAGCTGGCGCACCTGAGCCGACAGCTCCCGCGCGCCTCCGCCGCCGCACGCACGACTCGCCGCTGCCGGTCTGCGCATTCCAGAGGAGTGACGTCGTAGCCGTGGTAGACGCAGTGGCGCCGCCGGCGCGCGCGTGCAGCCTTCGCTGTGCAGTCGCCGTCTGACACTGCGCTGGAGCCACGGCGCTTCTGACTGGCGTTTGCCTGTGTGGTATAGCCATGGAGAAGGAGAGCGCAAATGCTGCTCAACGGCGCAGAAGAGCGGAGAAGCTTGACTCATCGGATCCTGAAGTAGTTGCCTGGAAATTAGCGTCCCAAGCTGGGATTTGGGATTCATGGAAGCAGGATTTGGGATTCACCACCATTCATCTTGTCTATCAGAGACAGATAATTCCAAATACTGCGTTGGGGCCATAGAGACGGCAGCGTGTTACTTCACTGATCACCGAGCCGTCTTTGTGGCAATATAGAAGCAACGACGTTGAGCAAAAAATTAATATACATGTGCCACATAATACGTATACCGTGTGTGTGTCATTGGAGCAGCAGTAAGCATGATAATCAAGCTAATCCTAGACAATCTAGACAATCAGGAAAGCTAAGAATAATGAGCTGAAGCTTTGCTAACGCTACGTATATCCTGGCATAGCCGAGCTAAGCCACTGCAGCATTTTTTTTTTCTTTTTTTTTTTTGTTAAGGGCCGGGTCTATGTCGGTTGCGGTCGTTGTGGTCTCATGGCAGATGCATGGCAGTTCAGCTATTTTTATCATTCTATGCTGTGTGTTGTCGGTCGCTTCGCAAGCATCGCGCGTCTGCAAGTTTTTCTTTAGCGTGTTTTACCAGGGCCGGTTTACCGCACGGCAGGTACGGAAACACCTACCGTGGTATTCGACACGCAGCTTTTTTTATAACTTTTTAGCCGCACGAGTTGCTGCTTACAGTAACATCATCAAAGTGACACGACTAAAAAAAGCTACGTGCCGACCACGACGGTAGAGTATTTCTCGTACGTTGAACCGGCACCGCTAAAACACCCTTTTGTTACGCCATATGCGTCTCGTCGCCCTCGCGCTGTTATAATCTTCGTTTCAAACATGGTTACAGTGATCCAGAAGCTGAGTGCTCCGCTCAGCCTATGTTAATGAAGCGGAAACACTGCAAGCGGCTGCCGCTTTTCTACACTTATGCCATTTTGCCGGCCACACTTACAAGGCGATGTTTCTATTATTCCGGTGTCTCAAAGTACTGCTTTTCGCGATTAAGCTCAATCGGGATAGAACTTCTAAACACTGAATTGCTCCCGTTTGCAGCTTCCTTAACAGAGCCAATCACGATGAAGGAACCGACGTGGTCCAATCAGTCATAAAAGAATATAGCTACGAGCAGCTGTATACTTCTTGCTCTCCGCTTTTCCTACAATATAGCAAATAGCTGAGAATTTAACGGTTATTTTTGCTCAAGTATAACATAACTCTTGATCATCAGATAATGTCTCATCACAAACGGACATGCTTATATAAAATGATAGCCGTAGGTCATCAGATGGATACCCACTCTATACTCATCCTCTTAGAGACAAATCATGTGTCAGATATTGGAACAATAAAGGATGGATAGCTGCCAATTATTTGTCCGACAGCTATTCATTGTTTCAACAACAGAGATACGCTCCCCGTCAGTCCAATGCGAAACTAAAATAGGTGCCAGCTATTGGGCCAATACGCAGCTTATTTGACCAATAAGATACCAATTGGCGGTAGCTCTTTGACCAAAACAACTCCTATTGGTCTTATGCATCTTCTATTGGCCCAATGAGAAACCAATCGGCAACACCTATTTGACCAATACAACTTCTATTTGCCCAATAAAAGACCAATATGTCCGCCTATTGGTCCCTATTGGTGACACCTATTTGACCAATACAGCTTCTATTTGCCCAATAAAAGACCAATATGTGCGGCTATTGGTCCCTATTGGTACCAATAAAATACCTATACACCCAAAACAGCCACAATAGACTTCCTATAGAACCAATAGCGATTTCCAATTGGACCAATACAAACTTCTATTGGTATTTATGCTAGGGATATGCATATATAGCGCTTTCTAACGACTCAATTTTTTTTAGTCATTTTTTTTTATTGCACAGTAATGGTAGTTACATTTGGGGATTATACAGATACAGAAGGAGGTCCCAAAGTCAACAGACTGTACAGGGGACCTCCTATGAGGAATGCATAACAAAAATATGTAGAATGCAGCTAAATATGTACACAAACTAAACACTGTAAAAAAGAAACATTAACACTAACACGGTTTGGATTATAAAAAAGGCTAAAAAAAGCGGTGATGATGAAATGATTATGTTGATTGCAAATAAATTCGAAGGTTGAATTTGAATGCGTGGAAATTAGAGAAAGTCTTAATATGACATGGCAATGAGTTCCAGAGTTGTGTGGCTGAGAAGTTAGTAGTGAACTTACCGTAATTAGTTCTGGGTTTTGGTAATAAATAGCTGTTGTTGGAAGCGAAACGGGTAGACAAAGAGTGAGGATACTGGCTTTTATTAATTATGGGGAACGGAAGCTTTCCGTTGATGGATTTGTGCATCAGTATTCCGAGTGAGTATTTGTGAAGTTTTCCCACCGACAGAATACCGTTAGAGGTGAGCAATGGAGATGCTTCTGATGTGTAGCTGCTATGTGTCATGATGCGAATAGCTTGATTTTGAGTGTGCTGTAATGGTGATAAATGGACCGGATACGTGTTTCCCCATGATGATATGCAATAATTAATATACGTGTGAACGAAAGCGTAGTAAAGGGAGATTAATGTATTTGTGTTGAGGAAATTGCGAACTTTAATTAATATTCTAATGCCATAAGCTGTCTTTTTTGTTAACGATAAAACATGCTCGTCAAATTTAGGTGTTTATCTAATATGATACCGAGAAACATGACATTGTCAGTAGGATAGAGAATGTTTGAAGCAAATGTTAATGATGGAGACCCTGAAAAAAGCTTTTGCTTTGAAGAAAAAATGACGAACTTGGATTTTGTAGCATTAATGTGTAGTTTATTTTGTCGGCACCAGGTAACTATGTTGTCTGCGTCATGAGTAAGTTTGCACATTAATGAATCGATGTTGTTGTCTGAGCAGAAAATAGTAGTGTCGTCAGCGTAAAGAATGCAGTCAGATGATTTTAGGCACTGTGAAAGATCATTGATATATATTAAAAATAAAAGAGGGCCTAATATTGATCCCTGCGGTACCCCAATGTTACTTGTTTTAGGGTGCGAGTAAGTGCTAGATATTGACACAACATACTCTCTGTCTTTCAAATAGTTTCGTAATAATTTGAGTGCCGGGCCTGTTATACCAATGGAATCTAATTTAGCAAAAAGTATTTTGTGAACAAGTGAATCGAATGCTTTAGATAGATCAATGAAGAGTGCCCCAACCAAATTTCCTGCATCAATTGCCTGTCGGATCCTATCTGTTAAATATATTAATGCTAAATCCGTTGAGTACCCTGCCCTAAATCCGAATTGATTTGTTGATAGGATATGAAATTTTGACAAATAAGAAGACAAGCGTACTACGATTAGTTTTTCGACAACTTTACTAAGGAATGAAAGTATAGCTATAGGGCGATAGTTAGATGTGTGACGCTTATCCCCCCTTCTTTTTGTTGATTGCACTTTTGTTGATTGCACTTTTGTTGATTGCACTTCGCGTTTCGAGAGCGCTGATATGATATACATATTGGTTCTATGAAATCGACAAGGTCATGAAAATAGCAGACGTGAGACGAAGTGACAAGATTTGCGACCTGCTATCGTCTGCATTCTTTGCCACACCTGTTGCTGGGCCTTAAAGGGGTGGTGCCATCAAATTTGTGGCTTGCACGTTCTTCGCTGCAAGCGTTTCTTAGAGCTCTAGGAAGCATGATACACGCACCAAGATTCACGTATTTTCGCTAAATAATTTAATATCGCCTTATTTATGCGAACAACTTTCGTTTTCAGTTTCTGGGCGCCAAGTTGGGCAGTGACGTAGAAAG
This sequence comes from Rhipicephalus appendiculatus, assembly GCA_030522465.1. NCBI lineage: Eukaryota > Metazoa > Arthropoda > Arachnida > Ixodida > Ixodidae > Rhipicephalus > Rhipicephalus appendiculatus. The sequence goes on along the minus strand of JALIZH010018262.1, from coordinate 6,845 downwards.
TAGGAGACTTGGTCACGTGACCACACAAGGCTCGCGCGAAGATGCGCAGCACTTAGCCAGGAAGCGATCGAAACTCGGCGAGTGATGTAGCAACCGATGCTTTGCCGGTACGTACGTTTCGGAGGTGGCGGAGGTAGAGTGCACTAGAAGTTTTGAGTGGCGCGAACGGAGACCGGTTCTATTGTTAGCCGCTGACCCCTCTCGCGCGGAAAATTGCGGCGGCGCTGTCATCGCCGACATTTGAAGAGCGCCCGCTCGCTCCGCCGTTGTCATGGTTTGTGCCCGGTGAATATTCGCGTCGGAAAAATCTATCCTGATCTGCGCAGCTCCTGCTATGCCTCCGAAGCAACGGCTGTATCATTACTACGTGCCAGGATGCAAGACTTATTGCGCGTGGACTGAACAAATGCGGAAAACTTCCCTTTCATAATTGCTTTTTGCCATTGCGGTACGGCATCGCAATGATATGTCGAGCAGCAAGATTGGCAAATATTCCCTTAAGAACATGTTAATCGTAACACGTGTTTGTCCGCCTCGGTGGAACAGTGGCTAGGGTGCTCGGCTGCTAACCCGAAGGTCGCGGGTTCGATCCCGGCCGTGGCGGTCGCATTTCGGTGGAGGCGAAATGGTAGAGGCCCGTGTACTGTGCGATGTCAGTGCACGTTAAAGAACACCAGATGGTCGAAATTTCCCGAGCCCTTCACTACGGCGTCTCTCATAATCATACCGTGGTTTTGGGACGTTAAACCCCAGATATTATTATCGTAACACATTTTTATGAACACTGGATCGGGTTTTTAAATTGGCTCGTTTCAATGACCATGCAGATGAAGAGCCACGAATGCTTCAGTGGAGAGACCTGCGGAGGTTGAACAAGCCACTGGACGTGGACTGCGCAGTATGCTAGTTACATTTCGGGCCCCGTTTTGTCTTAAAGGAGTCCTGACACAAAAATTTTCACCCCGCGTTTTTTTTGCTGCAATGTGTTGCTGGGGGCCTGTTAGTCATAACACGGCACATCGTTTGCTGCAGCGCGCGACAGATAATTAATTACAAGCTCCTCATTATCGACACAGCCTCAGTTTCGGTTTGACAGAGCTCCAAAAACGACAAGCCGCCGGGTGCAACTATCACCACCTAGCGAGTGAAACGCTCGGTCAAGGAGCACACAGAACAGTGACGCACTTCCGCGCGGTCTGCATCGTCTGCTTGCATTCGCTTGTCACCCATGCTGCGTGATGTCGTCGCCGTTATCGTCCTCGCTGTCGTCGTCGGGCTCATCGCCGTCTGATGGCGACAATTTTCTTGCGACGGGGATGGAAGGAATTTACGACGGGGCGAATCACTTCAGGTTTGACCCGCTGGCGAGGAGTGCTTCGTCGGGAAGCGGCAACGATACCAGCGACGACGACCACGATGAACCTCGAGTCGGCAATGTACTATGGTAAGACCCGACACATTCGTGCACAAATGTTCTGCAGGGCAATTTATTTAGCCAAAGTACGTTCTCTTTTTCTACGTTCAATATCCGATTGAATCACTTGATAACATTGTGATGCCCTTCAAGTTGTTGGTGCCGAAGAAAGCTAGGTAACACCACAGCACCAGACTTGAGCGATGCACAGGGTGGAGTCGGAAGACCCATGTACGCCAAGTCCGGCGCCTGTGTGGTAAAGCAATGAGCCTCGAAATGGAGCCCGCAAACGCTACTGTTCTGCACGGGGGGACCAGTCCTGATACTCCTGACGTCCACAACCCAAGTAACCACAGATATCCGGTCGGCATACGATGGGACGTCCATTTCGGATATTTCGGACGTCCATCAGATATCCACGGACGTACAGTGTACGTCCGATGGACATACATCAGATGTACAAAGGTAACAAATAGGCATGTACGCTCGACATCCGTCTCGGACATCCAACATAGACATTGAAAGGACCATCAGGGGATATATACATATACATACACACACGAGTATATATATGTGTATATATGTATAACACATCTATATGTATAATATATCTCCTGATGGTCCGTTGAACGTCCGCGTCGGCTGTCCGAGACGGGTGTCGAGTGAACGTATATATATATATATATATATATATATATATATATATATATATATATATATATATATATATATATATATATATATATATATATATATATATATATATATATATATTGCCACGCGCGTTTTGTATTATACTTGTGCTGTATTCGGTTTACGCCCACAAAGACTGTAAGCAATGCTCAGCGCAAACCGCGCCTCATTTTTCTAGAAGCTTCGCGATTATTGTAGATCGTTGTGTTAAGATTGCGCGCAAGCCGCGTACACGCGAGCTTATTCCAGAGCTTTCGCGACAGCCAGTGATAAGACTGGAATATTCGATGACACGCGTATAAATGCCGACGCGCTTCACCGTTTGCCAGTTGATCGACGGTCGACGCTCCGTTCGCCGCTATCAGTGCCAGTGCTTATTGCTGTAATCTGACTTTCCGTTTACCGGCCACAAGTTCGGCCTAATAAACAGTTTCATCTTGAACATACCGACTGCTGCTTGGGTCAACGTCACGACCACGTGACATCTGGTGGAGGTGCTTCACGGCCCATGTACCGAACGCCCCCGTCAAGCCGTGAACCCAGCCCACGTCGCGAAGAAGACACCGACGCCATCAGTGACAGTCGGGCCAGCCGCAGGCTGAAAGGACTCCCCCCGCAGCACGGACTGCTACCGGACAAGCCAAAGGCCACGGTGACGAAGACGACAGGGACAATGACAGCCGCCGTGTCCCCAGCAACGATCGTGATCCAGCCACCGAGAGAGCCACCGACTTTCCATGGATCGCCAAGTGAGGACCCCGAGACCTGGCTGGAGACGTACGAACGCGTCGCGACTATGAACAACTGGGACTCCGACGAAAAACTCCGACGCGCCTACTTCTACCTCGAAGACGCCGCGAGGACGTGGTTCGAGAACCGGGAGTCCATGCTTCGAACGTGGGACCTCTTTCGTGGCGCCTTCTTGGAGACGTTCGCGAGCGTCGTCCGAAGGGAAAGGGCCGCCGCCTTACTGGACACACGAGTGCAGCTCCCGAATGAGAGCGTCACGATCTTTACGGAGGAGATGACGCGGCTTTTCCGGCACGCCGACGCTGACCGCTGACATGCCCGAGGAAAAAAGGTTCGGTTCCTCATGAGGGGGAGTAAAGGAAGAACTTTTCGCCGGACTTGTGCGCAACCCCCCGAAGACGGTCTCGGAATTCGCCTCGGAGGCCACTACCATCGAGAAAGCGCTGGAACTCCGCAACAGGCAATACAACCGCCGCCTGCCTACGACGAGCTACGCGGATGTTCAAGCGCTGAAAGCCGACGACCTACGCGAGACGATCCGAGCGATCGTTCGAGAGGAACTGCGCAAGCTCTTACCCTCGACCCAGCCTCAAGTGGACTCGATCGCCGACATTATTCGTGACGAAGTCCAGCAAGCGTTGGGAATTCCCGAACAAACGCAGCCCCAGCCGCAGGTCTTGAGTTACGCTGCTGCAGCCCGACGCTACGCACCCTCTCAACGCCCCCCGTCAGGACGCCGCACAGCAGCACTACCGTCGCCAGACGCCGCCACCACCACCGCCATCTCGCCCGCCTGCAGGCCAGCGGTACACGCCGAGGAAGACCGACATCTGGCGAGCCCCCGACCACCGTCCACTCTGCTACCATTGCGGAGAAGCCGGCCACACGTACCGCCGATGCCAGTACCGACAGATGGGGCTACGCGGATTCGCCGTCAACGCGCCGCGTCCGCAGCCAGGCGAACGGCCTCGCGACATCGACGACTACCTCTCCGGAACACAGTGGCAAGAACGACGACCTTCCCGCTCGCCGTCGCCCGGCCGCTACATGTCACCGCACCGCCGGCAGTACACTGGCCCAAACCGGGGCCGGTCGCCTAGCCCGTATCCGGGAAACTAAGGGCAGCAACCGATGGAGGTGCGGTTGCTGTACGACGAAATGCCGAAGATCCTCCGCGGCCGCCGACGACGACAACGCGAGGAAACCAGAACACGACGCCAAGCAGACGAAGCCCTGCCGACGAAACGTCGCGGACCGACGAAGACGTGACGATGCAACAAGGAAGCAGCGCAACAAATCGACGTAGCCGTGATCCGACGCCGCGACCCAACCGCAACGGACGACGACGAACCAGCGACCTCGACGTAATATTCGACGGTCACAACGTCACCGCTCTCATCGACACTGGAGCCGACTATTCCGTCGTCAGTGGGCTTTTCGCGACGAAGCTGAAGAAAGTGAAGACTGCTTGGCAAGGCCCTGAAATCCGTACCGCTGGGGGTCATCTAATAACGCCAGCCGGTGTTTGCACAGCAAGAGTCACCATCAATAACCGGACCTATCCAGCCAGCTTTCTAATCCTACAGCACTGCTCCAGGGAAGTAATACTTGGGATGGACTTCCTAAGTAAACACGGCGCCGTCATCGACCTAAGGTCTCAGTCGATAACACTAACCGCAGAAAAGGCGCTGCCTACCCAGACGACGCCATGGAGCCATGCATTGAACGTGATAGAAGAGCACGTCACCGTTCCACCTCTCTCCAGCGTCATCATTTCCGTCGGCACCGAAAAACCGGCAGACTTCGAAGGCGTCATCGAGGGTGATCAACACCTGCTTGTAAACCGTCAGATTTGCGTCGCACGAGGCATCGCCGAGTTGCGTGAAGGGAAAGCAACAGTGATGCTTACGAACTTCAGCAACGAATACAAGCACGTGAGCAAAGGCACGACGGTCGCCTACATCGAAGACATCGTGGAAACCAGTGACGCCTTCGCCCTCGCCGAGTTTACCGAACACGCTACGACGAACCAAGCTCGTCAACTAACTTTCGACATCAATCCGAGCCTTCCGAAGCATAAACAAGAACAGCTCAATAGCCTGCTCCTGCAATACAAGGATTGCTTTTCGTCGTCGTCCAGAGTTCGACAGACCCCAGTCGCACAACACCGCATCATAACAGAGGAAAGTTCCAGGCCACTACGTCAGAGCCCGTACAGAGTTTCAACGTGGGAACGCGAGGCAATAAAGAAACAAGTCGACGAAATGCTACGCGACGACATCATCCAGCCTTCAAAGAGTCCGTGGGCGTCACCCGTGGTGTTAGTGAAGAAAAAGGACGGAACCCTACGCTTCTGCGTCGATTATCGCCGCCTGAACAAAATAACGAAGAAGGACGTGTACCCTCTCCCACGGATAGACGACACCCTCGATCGACTGCACAATGCGAGGTACTTTTCGTCGATGGACCTCAAGACCGGCTATTGGCAAATCGAAGTCGACGAGAGAGACCGAGAGAAGACCGCGTTTATAACACCAGACGGCCTCTTCGAGTTCAAGGTCATGCCCTTTGGTCTCTGCTCGGCGCCTGCGACTTTCCAACGGGTTATGGACACAGTACTGGCAGGACTGAAGTGGCAGACTTGCCTCGTGTACCTGGACGACGTCATTGTGTTTGCTTCCAACTTCGACGAACACCTCCGGCGACTTGACGCAGTACTTCAAGCAATCAAGACCTCCGGCCTCACTTTGAAGCCTGAAAAGTGCCGCTTCGCATACGAGGAGCTCTTGTTCTTGGGTCACGTGATCAGCAAGTCCGGAGTACGCCCCGATCCTCAAAAGACAGCCGCCATCGCTACATTCCCGCCACCCGCCGACAAGAAGGCCGTCCGTCGATTTCTCGGCCTGTGCGCCTATTACAGGCGGTTCGTCAAAAATTTTGCCCGCATCGCCGAGCCACTCACTAACCTTACCAGAACCGACGTCGAGTTCAAGTGGGAAACACCGCAAGAGGAAGCATTTCAAGAACTAAAACGACGCCTGCAAATGCCTCCGTTACTTGCGCATTTCGACGAACACGGCGAAACAGAAGTGCACACCGACGCAAGCAGCGTGGGACTCGGCGCCGTCCTTGTGCAGAAGACGGACGGACTGGAAAGGGTTATCAGTTATGCTAGCCGGTCGCTATCCAAGGCAGAGGCCAACTATTCAACAACAGAAAAAGAGTGCCTCGCCATCATCTGGGCTACGTCGAAGTTTCGCCCCTACCTCTACGGTAGGCCCTTCAAATTTGTGAGCGACCACCACGCCTTGTGTTGGCTAGCTAACTTGAAAGACCCTTCAGGTCGTCTCGCAAGATGGAGTCTCAGACTTCAAGAATTCGACGTTACCGTCGTTTACAAGTCCGGACGAAAGCATTCTGACGCCGACTGCTTGTCTCGCGCCCCCGTCGACCCGCCGCCACAGGACGACCTTAATGATGACTGCTTCTTGGGAACCATAAGCGCCGATGACTTCGCCGAACGACAGCGAGCCGATCCGGAACTCAGGGGCCTTATGGAGTACCTCGAGGGCAAGGCCGCCATGGCTCCAAAGGTATTCAGACGAGGACTGGAGTCGTTTTTCTTGCGGAACGGCATTCTCCTAAAGAAAAACTTCTCCCCACTTCGGGCCGACTCCCTCCTCGTGGTGCCTTCAGCGTTACGTCCCGAAGTTCTGGACGCTCTGCATGACGACCCGACGGCTGGACACCTTGGATTTTCCCGTACGCTCGCGAGGATACAACAAAAAATACTACTGGCCTCGCCTCGCTGCCGACGTCACCCACTACGTGAAGACCTGTCGAGATTGTCAACGACGGAAGACACCACCCACTAGGCCAGCCGGACTTCTGCAACCCATCGAGCCACCTCGCCGACCGTTCCAGCAAATCGGCATGGACTTACTGGGGCCGTTCCCGACGTCGAATTCCGGAAACAAATGGATCGTCG
>JALIZH010018261.1:0-31637 GCA_030522465.1 Rhipicephalus appendiculatus | reverse complement strand
GCGCATGATTGGACCCATGTGGATGGTCCCTTTTCCCCAGGAAGAGAGTGAGCGGACACGAAGGGGATTTAAGCGCAGGATATCGCCCTGCTAATCAGTCTAGCTGCTTGACAAGCATGGAGTAGAAGTAGATCAACGAGTATCTCTCCTAGAAGTTTTTAGTGTGTGCTTTGTATCGGCTGGCCACCTAAACTTAGCCGTTCGCCTAGTTGAGACACGTCTGCAACGTAGGCATCGGGACTTCAGTCTCAGGTTAGCTCAACCTGCCTGAGATCTCCTTCAAGCACTAACTCCCGGAAACATCGGCGTTGCAACTCGGACCCACCGACATCGTAGTCGGGCCAGAAATCTTCGGGACTTCTCGCTTCCGATCGTCGTGGACGCAACGCTGCCGGTCATCACACGTATGCCTTCACCTGTTTATATCATCGAACTTTCACGTCCTTATTGTTAATCTTATTCCATTGTTAGTTTTAGCGTTAATTGATTTTGTGTATTTTTGTAAGCTGATTGTTTGATTCTATTTGTTCATTGTTAGTTCTTTTGAAGTGTTGCAGTTAGAGTTCCTTGTGCCGCAATAGCTAGAGCAAAGCTGTTGTTTTGTCCAAACACTTCTCTGATCTCTTCACTGTTTCTACTTGCGTACGGAACGGACGAACCCGCTGTCATTCCCGTCGCCGACTTCGCGCTGGCGACGCTTGAGTAACAGCATAAACCGTAACACCGGTGTTCTTTTTTTCCTTCTACATCACACTGCCACACTGCTTTATCGTTTATGGTTAGGTGTGGCATTCAAGAAATTCCTTCCTCATTATGGTATTCCTGGTATTCCTTCCTCATTAGGATGGCCGACAACGCTCTCTGCGATGCCTGTCGTTGCGAGGAGACACTACGCCACATCCTGTGTGACTGTCCTGTCTATAATGTTCAGATACAATCACTGGCATCCGTTCTAGCGCACCTGGACAATGGACAAAGTATCTGTTCAATCTATTCTTGCATGTCGTCGACAGAGGACATCGCAGATGAAGGCGTCCAAGGAACTGCTGCGGTTTCTGAGAAAACGGACTTGGACAAACGGCTGTGACAGTGATCTCGTGTACCACGCCAGAGTGATGGATTGTGACCGACTGCGTGTGTGTGTTCTGTTGTGCTATCTTTCTTTCTCCTTCCGCTCTTTCCTCTCCCTCTTTCAACTTCCCCCATCTCCCGTTCCCACATGTAGGGTAGCAAATCGGTCATCCTGGACTGGTTAACCTCCCTGCCTTTCCTCTCTACCATTTCTTCTCGTCTACATCATGAGTGGTACAGAAGGGAGCCACTTTGTCGTGGGTGTCTCAAGGGCAGTTTTGAATTTGAAAGAAACTAAAAGCGTTGCGGGATAGAAAATACGCTCAAGCTGCTCAGAGATCTGCGTTCCCCGAGCTGGGAAATGGGGCATATGAATAGCTCGCCGTTATATCGCTGGCACGAGCATGGCGCTGTCTGCGGGCTGCTGGTTGTTTCTGAGAAAGAGTCTACCCTGTTCAGCAATTAGTACTAATGTTGACAGCGAAGGCAGGTACATATGCTGCGATTTTGTGTTGCATGGAGTGCCGTCGAGGATTATCAATTTGTATGCATTTAATGAGATTTCAAAAAGGGTTCAGTTATTTGACGATATATCCAGTCTAATTAACTGTGAATATTTCACTGTACTAATGGGCGACTTTAACTGTGTATGCGATCCTAGTGATCGCAGCAATCCTAATAGTCACCGAGACAGGAGTGGTGAAGTTTTAAGTGGTATCGTAGATAATGCAGGGCTCATTGACATCGGTACATTCGGTCAAGTAACTGCGTATACTCGACTTCAGGGAAGCTCTTCTGCTCGCCTTGATCGAATTTACGTATCTTCATCACTCTTACCTCGAGAACTTTCGTGCAGCACTGAGCCAGTTTCATTTTCGGATCACTGTATGGTTATCGCAAAAATTGGTGCAAGCCGCCGAACTCACTTCAGACCACAGTGGGCACTTTGTAAGATGAACTCAGACCTCATAAGCGATCAGGAATTCAATAATAGAGTTAAAGAGGCAGTGAGAAATTCCTTTTCTAAAGGACTGGATGTGTTCGCTGCTTGGGAGCTTTTTAAGCAAGAGGTTCGTGCACTAGCCATAGAGATTGGATCTGTCAAATCGTACTATCGAAAGAATGAGGATAAGAGATTATTTAAAAGCCTCTGTAACCTTTACGAGATTGAATGCGAAAAACCAGGCGCATACATTAATGAGGTTGAAGGCATTAAGTGCCAGCTACAAAATTATGATGCTGCTCGCTACAGAGGTGCGCGTATTCGATCTCGGAACAGCAGGACTTTGAATTCTGAGCCACCGACGCGTCAAGCTTTACTTGATGAGCGGCGCGACGCACTGTTCAAGTTTATTCCAGATTTGCGTTCTAACGGTGCTCTTCTAACGGATACAACAGACATTATCTTGCAATTCGAAAGGTACTACAAAGTGTTGTTTAGTGCTCTTCCTGATGACCATGGTGGCGAACGCAAAGCAAATTTTGTTTCTCTGTTAAGCCCATTGAACGAAGATGATTGCGCAATCATTAGTAGTCCTATAACATTAGAGGAAGTTAAGCAGGCCATTGATCAACTACCTTTGTCGAAAACACCTGGCCCTTGATGGAATTCCTGCTGAATTTTATAAATAATTCAAAACAACTCTCAGTTCAATTCTATTGGATATATTTAGGAAAAGTTACGACATCAAAACTCTCCCGCAGTCCTTTTGCAAAATCCGTACTGTTCTGATTCCGAAAAGTTCTGAAAAGGAAAAACTTCGTTCCGTTGAAGGCTACAGGCCAATAGCGTTGTCAAATGTTGACTACAAAATTTTTGCTAAAATATTATCAAATCGGTTACAGTTTGTGATGTCAATACTTATTGGTTCTCACCAGATATGTGGAATTAGGGGTCGCTCCATACAAACAAATATACACATCGCTCGAACACATTCTTCAGTATTGCTACAGTTGTCAAGGACAGCTTGCTATGCTACAGGTAGACCTTGCCAAAGCTTTTGACCGTGTCAGTCATACCTTTCTGTTTTCCCTTCTGGAGCATGCAAATGCTGGCTCTGTGTTACTGGAAGGCGTTAAACTTTGTTACAATGGCTGCTCAACTCGTCTAATTATTAATGGACACCTGTCAAAGCCGGTATCTATTTGCTCTTCTGTGAAGCAAGGCTGCCCAATGTCCCCATTGCTGTTTGCACTTTATCTTGAACCGCTATGTGTGAGCGCAATACGATCCAATAGTATTCGCGGCTTCAATATATTAGGCAATGAAGTTAAGGTATTGGCTTATGCAGACGACGTAGCTTTCTTTTGCTCTGACAAACGAAGCGTTGAGAATGTGGTATCTACAATAAGTAAATTCGGCATTGTATCAGGTGCTCGTTTAAACTCATCTAAAAGTTTAGGATTATGGTTTGGATCATGGGGTAGTACGCCGGAGATGTTCGCAGGAATTAATTGGACTCGTACTCCACCAAAGTACCTTGGTGTACCGTTAGATGCCTACAGATTCAGTGCACGTTACTGGAAAGAACGCGTTCCTAAGCTTGAACGACAGGCCCAAACTTTTGTTCCACACCGCCTTTCCATCTTTTTAGGAGAGCTGAGGCTTGCAATACATTTTTAGCTACAAAGCTTTACTATGTATTGCAACTTATTCATTGCGCTCGGTCCTACATACAACGCTTTCACCGGACTTTCGCAACTTTCGTGTGGTCTTCCACTTTTGAACCAATGAGACGAGACAACCTATTCAGGCCAGTAAGGGAGGGAGGGCTGGGATTAGTTCATTTATATCTGTGGCAAATAGTTTCAAGGTTCTACTTTTTTCGCGACAGTACCCATCCCATTATTAGATCATTCATGCAGATTACATTTGTTAATGCCTTACCCGACTTGATTGTTCCTTCAGATTTCTCTATACGCCCGTGTTTGTGGGGATTCATGCAGGAAGTTCTCATCGCTTCAGATTTCTCTATACGCCCGTGTTTGTGGGGATTCATGCAGCAAGTTCTCATCGCTGTTCGATTCCTCAAGGTCCGCTTTTCCATAGAATACTTATACACGGTATCACGCAGGAGACTCTATAAGGACTTGTTATCGATGATTTTCCCACCTCCGCTTTACCGCTCAGTATGTTCCGACCTTCCAGGACATGATGTGCTAAAACGAGTTCGGAAAATGTATATCTCTCCTGATACAAAAACCTTCTTTTACAAACTCCGTACTGATACACTGCCGGTGAAATCATGGTTGCAGAAGAAAGGTATTTTTGTTTCTTCAGTTAACTGCCGTCTCTGCGATGTACCAGAGACAACAGAACACTGTTTTATTAGCTGCAAAGATGCCATTCTGTTTTGGGACATCTTTGAAAGAACTATTAAAAAATATTTTAACATTAATTCACGTACGATACGTTACCTTCTTCCAACATCTCTTGATGAAGTGCCCTTTGACATGTTTTTCCTTATGGGACCGCACAGTCTGTGGAAAACGCGCATGCAAGACCGTAATGCAGAACCAATCACTGCTTCAAGTATGCATTCCATGCGAATGGCTCTCCATCTAAAGGACATTTACGAAGAACTTGACATCATACCAGACTGGCACCCCAATCTTGATGAGGTGCTCATCCTTACCAGCCTCCCTGTGTGACAAGCTTTGAAGAACTTTTCCTGTTTCTCTGGACTTGCACAGTATATATGCATGTAAGCTTATGAATGATTGTGCAGTGCTTGTGCGATTATTGTCGCTGGGTAATGCATCACTACATCATAGCGTTTGTGATAATTTCATATACGCATAATAAATACCATGAAAGAAAAAAAAAGCATGGCGTGTGGCTGTGTCGGCTAGCGCAGCAGGCTGCGCAGTGAGGGGTCGCTGGTTCGAATCCCCGGTCAGGTGGTTTAGAATTTTTCTCTATTGATTTATTTTTCTTTATGCCTTTTTTATGCACATACATATACATATCCGGGACATGACGGCGTCGAGAGACGGCGACGGCAAAAATCATCCGGCAGTGTCCATATAATTGCTATCGCAATAAAACCAGAATCACTAAAACGCGTACCAACTTGGAGGAAATCAAGGTAAAGACAGATGAATGAGGGATTGCAATTGAGATCAAGTACAGCCTTTAGAGTGAGGACAATTTGAAGACATGGAGGATATGAACGAAGCCGCAACAAAAATGTATGGGCGAAGCCGTAACTAAGCTTATTTTAGAAGCGACAATCAAAATTACACGCAAGGCAGTAATAAAAGAAGCAAGCAAACTCCCTGAAACTACAAAGCGGTGGGTCCAGATGACGAAGACATGGTTCTGGTCACCATTACTAACATTGATCAAGTTTACTGTAAGATCATGTTGTAGACCAAGAAGAATAATTCTAGAGCTACTTCGGTGAAAAAAAAAATTTCTCCTAGAAAAACATATACCGATTTCGGCCGCCAGATGAACTTTTCCGCCAATTTCGTAATTTCTTGGATGGGGCGCATCTGTCAAAGAAACGGTACATATATTTGTTTGATTATAATTGCCAACAAAGCTGAAGTAAAATTCTATTGCACAAGTATTTTATTTTCCTTTATAGTGACAGGAATTTTCAGAACAAAAAAAAACAAAAACATGGTTATATGTCGTAAAATACCTGTAAGTCAGGCATTCATCCTCGCAGAGAAGCAACCTGAGAATAACAAAACTCGGTAGACATTGACTTTTGTACACCGATTTTCTTTGAGATAAATTTCGTGGCTTTCGCACTCACTTTTATGCCTCAAATTAGTGCTTGAACCTGCGTGCTTTACCGAAAGCACTGAAGTTCGGATATAGTTTTTTATATGATTTTTTTTAATCTCTCTATCGTTGAAGTGCCATTCTACTTTAAAAAGCTTGCATTATTTCAGTTCCTAACAACTTATAATAAACGGGGGAAGAGGAAGCTGATCAGCGACTCGTGTTTTTTTTTTTCATGTATAGTTTACCGAAGCCAACAGACAATAAACCAAGAAAAGTACAGGGGCAATTATAGGCAGTCTTTCACTGTAGTGTGGTAATTATGGTGTAAATCCAAGTAATTCTATATAAATAAAGTAATTTATATCATAATGACTGCATTACTGTTAAAGAGTGCAAATAATGCCCCTATGTTTTCTTTGGCTTGATTTTCTGTTGGCTTCACTAAATTCTACATAAAAACTTCCAAAGCGTCAGATGTGAAGGTCTCAGCCTAGCGGATCTGACATTCGTGATGTTCTGCAAAGTGAATGCAAATTATTTTAAAGTAATTGTATCCGCACAGTCCCATAGTAGCTGTTAAAAAAGAACAAATTCACTGCCACGTTGCATGCTGCGACGATTTTCATTTTCCGAAACTTGAGCAGAAGATGCGCAGCGGTGACCTCTCATGGCTGGCGGGTGCACACATAACACCAGTGCCGCTAAGATTGAACGCAAACTCAGCTAGCGCGTGGCCACGACTTTCAGAGGTGAATAAGGTAACTAATGTATCACTGCAAAAAAAAACTGGAAAACGGCTTTTTCTATGTTTTTTTTTACTTATCCCACTTTTGCTAAAGCTCTTATGGAATTATTTCGGGGTCACTAGAGGGCAATGTTTCCCTTGTAGCCTTATGCCGCTAGAAACTAGCGCCATAAAAAATGGACATGAAGAGGTCACGTCGCGAGGAGGACAGATAAGCAATGATCAATTAAAGCTACGGAACGGATTAGAGGGAACAGGAAACGCCGGCGGCGAAAGGGTTGGCGGAGCAATGAAATTATGAAATTTGCAGTCACAAAATGAAATCGGGGGGAAATTAAAGATCCAAATCTTTCACTGTCATTTCCTCTTTTGTCAGTGAATCATCTAGCCAAACATGTTCTTCAAGAAAAAGAAAGAAAGATTCCAAGCTATTTTATTAGTTCCACATAATATGGGACTTTGCTCAGTGTGTGCGACAGCCCAAGCTTGCTCAATTACTGTGATATAATGTCACCCTAATTATACTTTAGTGCCGTAGCTAACATCCTACGACCTAAATGGTTCAAGCTGTCCATGAACACCCTGCGCCATCACAGTGATATATCACGGCCTGCTGACCTCAGGAAATGGGAAGAGCGGGCAGCATTCTCGGGAAACCATGGCTTAATGTGGGTCGGCCATTACTGCCAGGAAGCCTCCTGTGCGCAATTTCTAGAATCTCTCTTGGGGTCGTTCATTTCTAGCCACCCGTTCTTCCGGTGCGGGTATTCCTGCGGAAGGATATATACTTCTATATATTTCCCTGCACAAATATTAGCGCTTGTCCTGCTTTTGTAGAAAGCACCTACACTACGAAAATCTCTAGGAATATAAGTTTTGGCAATGTGTATGGCCAGAATTATAAAATAATTCCTAGTGATTTCGTTTAACATTCTGTCAAGTCGGAGAAAGGCTCCTTCAGGGGACGCCGTTTTTATTAGCAGATTTCCTGTCTCTTTATAGAAACAGATGTAAAAAAGGTGGTGCAGATCCCAGGCCATTGTGGAATATCACTGTAAGCCACCGTTCCTAGCTTGTGCTGACGGCACTAAATTCCGTTCAGGTTAATTCGAAACGTTCAAGAGGCACATAATTTGGAGGCACAGTATGGTAGTTTGTGCTGCTGTGTAACGTGATCTCGAGCTAGAGACTTGCGTCTATTCAAATAATCGAAGCAGCAAACAGCGGCAGACGTTTTCTTGCCAGATTTTTTGTGTCATTCTCTGTATCCATGGAGAAAATGTCAACTCTCATCGAATGACCACATCACACGGCACATTTATTCTCTGCACCCCTACTTACGTACTGGACCACTACTTGTGTAACGTTATCTTCATAATTCGGCACGTGAGAAATAGGCGGTAAGGGCGTCAGAACTAAATATTTCGGAACATGCCCCTTAAAATTTCCCGCTGTGATGCCATTGGTTGTAAAACGGCTCTTGGCAAAAATAAAGCGTAATAGAGGGGACAAAAGAGGTGAGACAGACGGGACGGAGCACGCCCATTAAAAGGACAATCGCAAAATTGTGCTTAAGGTCAGTCCTTCTGAAGTCTTGCCCACAGTAGTCAGCGGAGAGATTCTGTCTCCAAAAAGCACGATTGCAGCGGGCAGGGTTACCCCATACGCTGCATCTAGCGGTCGCAGAAACGCTTCCTAAACCAGCTCCGCAAGGAGCATACGGTAGACGTAGGAATTCATCCTAAGAAGGGGCGCATACGAGGTTGGCCCATATGTGCACAAATTGTCACATAAATTGAAGAAAGTCGCCGCTAGGCATGTGGTAGATCTAGTTTTCTCCGCACCGCGCATGCTAGCTAAACTACACAGGCGCGTGACAAGTACCCAAATAAGAAAACGCTTCACTACTGAAAACGAATTTTAGTAGGACCAGTCCACGGATTTTGTCGTGAACAGAATTCCTTTTAGCTGCGGTCGCGTTTACTAGGGGCAAACCGGTCAGGGCCATTATCACCGGCTACGACAGCACTATATGTGCTTCAAGACAGGAGAGGGGTGGTTGCAATAAAGGTTGCAGGTTGTCAGCTACATTTGATGAATACGGATGTGGCAGGTCGTGGAAACACGAAACAGGAACGCGAGATTTTGGAAGCCGCATTCATTGAAAAATGGTGGACCCAAACCGTGCGTGAGCGTCGCTTCAGTGGCACTCTTAAACAAGGAAGTGCGATTCATGAGCAGCCACATTTAGGCAGGTTTTATATTTCTGTTTTTCTTTGTGTTAGTTTTTCTTTGTAGTAGTTTGTGTTTTTTAATCTTGTGGATATTCTTTCCCGGTTGTACGTAATCGACTGCGTATCAATACGCGCGACGTTTCAAATTCAGACATTCTTGCGCATTCATTTGCCACATGTTATTAGTGTTGTCACCGGGGTTTATCTCGCGCCTAGCTCTGTTTGTTTGTTTGTTTGTTGTTACTGGTCATCAAATGTCATATGCTCATTCGCATATTGTCTCGCTGCGGTGATGCTTTTCAATAAATGTTCAGAGTTGTGAGTAGCGCTTCGTCCCCTCTGTCTCACCTTCTTTATCCCGTCTATTGCGCTTATTTTTACCAAGTATGCATCACCAACTGGCCCTAACTTCTACTCTTCTAAAACAGCTCTGTTTAGGAGTAATAATACTAAAGCGAATTCTGGTGCTACACTGAAAGCCCGTTGAGCGAAGAATGCAGGACGGTAGACATTTCATTGTTTCCTCATATCGCTAAAAATAGAAAATACTCCGGTTTTATTACTTCACCCTGCGGTGAGGTTCTCCGTGTTGGTTTTCGTGCCTTTAGCATGTGCTGCTAAGCGTGCTAAACCATTGCACGTGTTAAATATTGTATCTGTTTCTGTTTCTTTCGCTCATCTCTGATGTAGTTATGAAAACCTTCGTGTCAATCACGACCCTGAGTGATATGCAAGGCAAAAAGCAGGAGCAGTGTGAATGTCGAAGGTATAACAAAGAAGAAAACAACACTCACTATAAATTCATGCAAAGTGAACCTTTCTCCTAGAAACGATTACCTATATTCTGCGCATTTGATCATATTGTACACACTGCTGGTGCTGCAGCGAATAACAGCTTATAAGGCATACAAATTCAAGCAGAAGAGTTTCTTAAACTGCTCGAGAAGACGAAGACGCAAGTAAGAAAATCATTCAGAACACCACGAGCGCTGACTGCCAACTGTTTTATGATAAACAGTTGGCAGTTGATAAACAGTTGATAAATAGTTGATAAACAGTTGCCAGTCTGCGCTCGTGGTATTCTGAATGTTTTCTTACTTGTGTCTTCGTCTTCTCACGCAATTTAAGAAAGTTTATCAGCAATGAACCAACTAGCCTGCCAGAAGGTATTACTGAAGCAGAAGAGAAAAAAGCTCGACAAATTACCACAGCAAAAATATGCGCAGAAAGAGCACAATCAGCAACGCACTGGGGGTTGTTCTGGAATGTACCGCGAATTAAGCGTCAAAAGCTCACGCCTAGACCTGGAGATGAGATTCCCTGCAGCGGATGGTAGCTCGCCACCTACGTAAGCCTGTTGTTTTGCTGGGCTCTAGTTCGCCCATTAAGGAGTTCACTCTTTACCGGTTTACCTGCAACATTAATGAGCCTGACGACGGATAGCTTCTTTTTCTACCTCGGGAATACTTCGAGGGGGGCTTTCTGATGCCTTTCTCATCATCGATACGATTTGTACAACTTCTATTTGCTCGTGACGCTCTTTTCACTGCAGAATTTTTACGGCCATCTCAATGAGGAAAATAAAAGCTGAACGCGAAAAACGTATCTTTCACGCCCTTCTTCACCTAAATCGAAGTTTTACACTTGTGGCCGCTCAACCCTCACGCTCAGTTCCTTGTAATTGTTCCTACGTATTTACACTTATTGCCTTGTAATTAACTTGAAGGAAAAAATGTTCGCTGATCACGTATGTTATACTTTCCACACGTTATAATTTTTTGCAGATGATTAGCGACATGGATCATCGGTAACCCTGCACAACTTGCAGCTTTCTGGAAGCGGATTGTCCCGCATGGGGGGAAAATGAACCTTCGCTATCTATGCTGTACATTCTCACACTTTACGTGGTACAAACCACGTCTGTTGAAATAAAAGTATATTTGCACCTAGGTAACTCAGGCTACGAAGCTGGGATGCCTGCGCTGTCTACTGAAACAATTCGACTAGTTAATAACTACAAAAATTCAGTAATTGCAGGTTTTTTCGCACTATATATTTGCACATGATACGTTTCTCTACGTGTAACTAATTCGACAAATTCATGTTTAGTCAAGCTACAAGAATTTTATCTACAAGTCCTGCGCCATGGTATCGTATAACCCACTAGAGACCGGTTTCTTTTTTATGAGTCTTGTGGAAACAGATGTGGTATTTTATCGTATTTGGATCTCTATAGATCACACTGAATATTTCATCGTGAGCGAGCTCTTAGTTTACAAAATATGACCGGTGACCATATGGTCACGCTGGGCCCTTGGACTACAGCAAACATGACAAAAGGACAAATTTTATTTCGGGCCTTTACAAATCGCGAAAAATGGAAATTATGGAATTTGTTCGGCACTTACTGTGAAATGGTATGAAGCACGGGATGCACATGCCGACGGCACATTTACTGCACGGTGGGGGCCCCGTGCTGTTGCAGTGGTCTGCAGTGCACATGCGACTTCTGCCGTTAGGCACAGTTCCGACAACGTGGGCTGTTTCTTTCGCTCAAAACTGTAGACCACAAGGCACACTGTCGACAATCATCGACGTTCTGCGACAGCCAATTCCCTTTGTCTTGTTATCCCATCTGTCAGGTAGCTTTGAGAGATTTGCCTCCGGAAATAAAGCTGACTGACGCTTGGATCATGTGCTGCGAATAAGCACCCCACGTTGCTTATGACTACGTCGCAAAGCGAATATCGCTCACCACCATCATTTCTTGCGACGAATTGCAATCCGGTAGGCGCCTACGTTTGCATCCATCTGGTAAATGCCTCACGTGAAGCAGTTATATAGGGGAACGCATTAGGGTGAGGCACTTGGATCTTATTCTGTGCTCTTGAAGATACCTTCGCGTCAGGGCTTTTATCTCCTACACCTGAGCGAATATTAGTGATCTACAGCCTTGTTTTGCATACTCTGCTTCATCATCATCACAGTCACATCCAGCAATGCGACGGCCGTCAGCAAGCATCGTTTTAGTACCTGCTCTAAGCTGGCGCGCGATATAGGTTATGTACGATTTAGGGCATAGAACGGCAGGTGGTCGAAATTTCCGGAGCCCTCCACTACGGCGTCCCTTATGATCATATTGTGGTTTTGGGGCGTTAAACCGCAACAGTTATTACATATTATTCTTAGGTTGTCTCGGAGACTGCCGGAATCCTCATCAGCGAAATCTTCGTCTGAGTAGGTGCTAGCCTCTGACAGCTCCATGTAGATAGCAGAGAGATTTTTTAAATGCGAATGCATTTCTTAGTCGGGCTATGTCAAGCATCCGTTGTCCGGCGTTGTCCGCGGAGCAGGAGGAGGAGGATAGGTTGAGGAGGTGTCCGCGCGCCGGCAGGTGTTATCTCTCCGCTCTCACTCCCTCTCCCATAGCAACAGCTGCGGGCGCGCGCGCTTATCCTCGCCCCTAGCAACCGGAGCATGTGGTGCGAGAGAGTGTAGGAGAGGGTAGGTGCAGTGCTTCGCCGCTCCTTCTCTCGCCGTTCGCTCTCTCCTCTCTGCGCCCCACTCTCCCGTCCGCTCGCTCGCACGTATATATAAATGGAGGGAAGCGCGCGCGAAATGCATTCGCATTTCGTCACGATTCCCTTCGGGGAGGTGGGGGGCATTTTTTCGTCCTCTTCAAGGATTCTGGCTATTTCATTTCAAAGCGAACCTCGGCATACAATAAATTGACACATGAGTTTAGCAGAATCACCCAGAAGGAGCGCAAAACGAATTAACGAACTTAACGAAAATGCGGAGCCTAACGGCCTCGCGTGACCGTATGGTAACACGTAAACTAACACGCTTGTTGGCGAGCAAGTCACTGGTTATTAATCTATTTCAAATTTTCACCGGAGATAGTGCAGGTACTCTACAGGGAGATGTGCAATCACGCTATTGGAAAAAATAATAATACCAAGAACTGGGCTTGCACGAAGGAGCGCTTCATGTCCGACGCACCGAAATGTAGAACCACTATTTCGCGGCCTGTTTTAGCTGGTGCCCAATAAACATAGAACACTTCTGGCCAGATGGTGTCTCTATGGGGTACTCTAAGTTATCGCAACGCATATTGCCGTGAGCCTGCATAAATTGAATCCGCATAAACCTGCATAAATTGAAAGGATTCGTCGGGATATGCGTGACCATGTGGTCACGCTGGTACCTAATGGGATAAGCAAACATACCAGCTTGGTCGTTTTTGAAGCATTCCTAGCGCTTAAGAGAAATAGAAACAAGAAAGAAACATGCAGAAATTAAAAAAAGAAAGGACGCAGTGTCCGTGTCTCCATGTTTTTCTTTTTTTTTCTATTTTTCTTGGGTGCCGGAAGTGCATTTAAGTTCAGTATTCCAACTTACCCTGGGAGCTGCTTTAAGTGCAGCTTCCTCATATTTCCGATCCCACCCTGTTTAAGAGCCCGACTTATTGTTCGTTGGTATGGATAGCCTATGAAAATAACATAGATAAATGACTCACGTCGCGAGCGGGATTGCGCGAATATGCGCTCACTATGTGACGCCGTTAATATCACACTGTAACGCGCCAGCATTTTCAACCCGAAAATCTAAGTTATACCGCTTCTTTTTGTACTTATCTTTTCCAGCAGAAACGCGGACAGGACACTTCAATGTAGTGGAATTTACCTTTGCAAATAATTTTCTCTCCGCTAGTGTCTTCAAAACCACCGGGGACTGAGCCGCGCTTTGTTTAAGCACAATGGTTGGCAGGTCAAACTAAAATGGGCCTCGGCCATGCCTAAATGTTGATTGTTCTAGCCTCGTAATGACCATGCACGAAAACACAGCGATGGGCTCAGGCGGCCCAGACTTTGGCTGAATCCGTGCCCGCGGGTGGGAATAATAATGTGCCTCCTCGATTTCTCTGATTGCCGCTCGCATTAATTTATGTTGTCGGCACCCAAGTTGGCGAAACAAGCGTGCGAGAAAATTCGCAAAAGAGATAATTGATTAGAAACATGGCTCATTTACATTCATGTGACTGGTTACGTGGACGTTGTTCCAAACTTGTGCAACGACAATATGGGAAAATACGTTTGCAACGTAACGGATTGGTTGCAGTAGGCATCGCATGTACTTGTCGCTCTGTTAAGATTGATTATTATGACAAGGACTATGCAGCAGCGAGTGCTGTGAACGTCGCTTTTTCGAAGGGGCTGCCATAGTATCCAACATGAGTGACTGGCAGCGTTCAGTAAAATGAAAAGTTCGGTGAGTTACTTTTGGTTCATGTTGGGCAAAAAACGGTAATGCACAGGCACAATGGCCTCTACACAAAGGGAAGATTATAGAGGCTTTCCATATCGTGTGGGAAGGGCCGAGTTGCATTAGGCATCCACATATTAGTTTGCAGGAGGGTCCGGTAGCCCTTCTAGAACGACACGGGAAATCATCTTGCTGAGCGTTGGTATTTTTTACATTTATTACATCGACTCGCACGGTATATCTCGTCTAACTGAGTTTCAACATATGCTTTTCTTGAATAAAATAATTCAGTAACTAGTAGCGCACCATCCTGTGTCCTTCTTTTTTTTTCTTTTTAGTGCCGCGTTAACCGCGCCCCCCTAAAGCATGACTGCTGCAAACCTGAAGTCGTCATCTGTTCAACATCGTTTCTGACGCCCGCGCCATCAGATGTTGCTAACGGTTAGTTAAGAATGGAGAATAGAGTCCCCCAAATTCGTCCTTCGGAACTTCACACCGCTCCTCAACCTAGCCACGAGTGCTAAGGCAGGTGTGCTGAAGGGAAGGTTGGCTCCTGTGATAAAAAGAAGAAAATAAAAGAGAGACATGGAGGCCAAATCACTGCAAACGTGTCCTTGGTACCTTGGGAATACATAAAAGGCGTAAATGTTCGAAGGGCCGACTTCCAGTGAGTGTTTTTCCGGAGTAGGTTATTTTCTTTTACTCATCTTACCACGCGACTGTGAGACATCTGTCCTTTATTCCTAAATTGCGCTGGCCGTATGTTCCCGGTTCAAATATCGCGGGATGAATGCGTCGCTGATTGGAATTTGTCCAGCAGGGAATGCGTTAATGGCACATGGCTTGTGCAGCACTTGTAAAGAAGGAAATTAAAAAATAATAAAAAATAATAATGAGGCTCCTTTTAGAAGAAAAAAAAAGGAATATACTCAAGAGCTGCCCGGTGGTCCATTTTTTTTTATTCTTTAGTGCGTCTTTTGCAGCACCTCGAGAAAACAAACCGTTACGGGGAACATCGACACACTATATCGCCCAACCGTGTCGCTCCTCCTCTTTTCTCCGAATTAGTTCATCACATGCGATATGCGGAGCAGCGGGCCTTAATAAACTCGCCATTCAACAACCATCCCTTTAGTCTCTTTCTTTAAGCCCATTTGTATTGCGCAAGATATACCTTTAAAATCGCTTGGCACTCCACTCAGATATATTTCAAAAAGTTATATTTTATGTTTGGAAAACGCCTCTCTAATTTTGCTAAATTGTATGATGCCCGGCGGAACGCTTCTTGGGTGTGACGACACACGCATCGTTTTCTAGAGGTTAAGAAACTTTCTTCATTCACCCGAGAACAAGCAGTGAGTTGTATTCACGTGGGAGCAATCCTTATTTTTAAAAAGTGAAGTGTATGGCGGCGGCACTGGTTGGAAGAGCAGATTTCATGCACGTGTCGAATTTCTTGCGACAGTAGCCTACTGCTTCGGAAGTGCCGCAGAATTTTTCTAATCAGAAACAGTCACGTACAAAGCCTTTCTTTTGCGTTTTCCAACTAGTTTTCTAATAGAGAAGCACGAAATCAAAGCCAAGAGGGAAAAGTGACCGCGCTAAAAAGGAAAAAAGCAGCCAGCTTTGCAACACAGCCATTTCCTTTATTAGAAGCGGTATAGGAGACAAAGCGCATGCGCATTCGGAATATTCAATCGCACACGGCCCACACAGCCCTCACTCCGTTCCATCCCAGATTGGAGTTTCTGGAATTCTGCAGCCTATAATAACTAGGAGTAGTTCTGAAGAGCAAAAATATAACCATTGAACATATTACGGCAACAATGCCAGCCAGTATATTCGTGTGCATATTTTCTTGACCATCAAAAAATCATGGTTAATACACGAATAGACATAAACGCATAACGATACTATAACGGGAGGGCGAACCACATAGAACAATAAGCATGCCTGAAGAGGACGGTCGATGTTATATTCAGACATCTGTACAAGAACCCAAGCGAAATCATCGGGACAGGTCAGATTGAGAAAAATCACGATTATTCCGTCTCAGTTTCATCTATTAGCCTAGTGGATTCTAAAATTTCGGGCGTGCACAAACGAAACCATGTTACCCTAAAAGCTATCGCAATGAAATATTTGAGCCAATAATTTATTTATTTTATTTATTTTTACGTACTGCAGCCCAATGTGGGCTATCGCAGGAGTGGGTTTTCTTGTTTTTTTACATCAACAGACAACAGAAAAGCAATGCAACACTGCAAGAAAAAGAGACAAATAAACAAGAATAGAACCCTTAAGAAACAAAGTGGGAATCAACACATTCATGCAAGAAATCTTCTAGTGAATCTTCTTCTAATGATACAGAACATATCGTTAGTGAAGCCGGCTGACTAATGGGAAAACGCAGTTACGTAAGGGAAGATTTGTGAAGTTGGCCCCTGCTTATTAGAAATTTTTACCCATGATGGTGGCATTGGACGCGCACCCATGTGGCCGTTTCTTGTGTATTTAATCCTTCACGTTTGCTATTAACCCTTGAGCTGACGTTAGTCCAGCGCCATGGGGACCTCTTTGTCTTGTGCATCCTTCTTTTGCGCAGCCTTAAAAACGAACCTCAACCAACACTTCCAGTTTTACATCCTTTTGCTATAAACTACACGTTCTGTGTTTAGTCTGCCTTTATTATTTGTAAGTCAGAATTGCAACTAACGCAGCGGACAGTACCAGCGTGGATAAGTACAGATAGAGCAGAAATCAAACAAAAAGCGGGCCGCGTACGAAGCCACACTTAAACAGCAAAGCTGTTCTTAGCCGAGGCTGTCATGTCCGGCGTTGTGGTAGCGCTGATCATGTGGTCTCGTGTTGTGGCGAGAGTGAGCCTCGGTGGGAAGAGGAGCGCTGTGTGGGCTGCGAGAGGCGTGGGCGAGGGCGGAGGATGTCGAGGGGTGAACCTACGAGAAACGCGCCAAGATGGGGTGACTGCTAGGCACAGTTGAGTGTAAAATAGCGCATCGGTGTGAGTGTTCAAGAGTTTGCACTTTCGAGATGGTGAACATTTCTCATTCTCCCGTTGAAGAAGGCGCCCGACATCAGTGTCAGCGAGAGTTGACGCGAGAGCGGCCATGTCGTCGCTGAGCCAACCGCGATGTTCGTGCAACAGAGGCCGAAGCTAAGCGCCAACGAACGGAAGACTTGAAAAATACAGAAGTGCGATATAGCCTGATGATGGACGAGCATAAGCTTCGCTGTTTAGACAGAGCTGGCTGGATTTTTTTAGGTTCGGTGGTTCACGCTAAGTGTACTGCTCATTAATCACCTAATAGAGAATAAGAAAGAAGAGCACTGTATCCTAGCTGAAGCGCATAGCCTTAGCTTTTTTCCCGAAATTTCTTTTTATCATTGCACGAAATCTCGGAGATAAAAATTGGGCGCAAGTGTGTAGTGTTAGTATATAATACACGCGCAGAATACTCTGTATCCCATTTCTGAGAGCGTGTATGCACGGGTTGTTAACGAAGAGTAGAGCTGTGCAATTTTTGTGCAGGCGTCGGGAATAACGAGGAAGCAACACGTTGCTCTCTGGCGATAGAAAACGATCGCTTGGAGAAAACTGATTTTTGAATCATTGTTCACGCGCAGGCACGGGAAAATTTCCTGTTGCTTAACTCGGTTATGCCTGGGTGTGCGTAGCGAGATGTACGGTTTATTTTATTGTTTAGCTTGGTTCTCTATACGGTTACGCCTCTCGAGGCGTGCGGTTCGTTCTTCCTCCGTCTCTTCGGCTCACTGCCCCCCTCTTGGTTTCGTTCCGATGAATAAACATGGCTTCTTTCAGTCTCTCCGACTCACTTTCCACATCTGCCGACGAATCCCACAGAGGCGTCCCTCCTATATATACGATGCAACGCCGGCTCCTCCTATGACGTCATACCAGATGCCGCAGCGAGTGGTGTTGCCAGCTGCGGTGGATGCTAGGCAACAGCTCAGCTCGTGTTGCGGCAACCGGCCAAAGTGAAACGGCGAGAATATGGCCAATGTAGCTCTCGCTACAATAAGGCAAGTCCGCGACCTAGATAATCGGTTCTCTCTGGCTGCCACGCCGCTCCGGGGAATTAGCATAAACTTCGATATTGCAAACATGCGACGCACGCCTAGATGTATCCGACCCCCTCCGTTCTCCACGTCGGTAAGAACACGGTAGCCGCCGGAGCCTATCACTTGACACATCAGCGATTCGAGAAAACCTACGCGCACCCTAAGCTTAATGCTTGCATACGCAATACCTGAATTCTTCTCTTTGCGCACTTTGACAGAGGGATTTGGTAAGCACATGTTGTTCATATCTAAAGATGACCATCTGCCAAGAGGTCGTCAGCCTGCGTACACCAGAAAAAAAAGCATGTTTAGAGCATAAACACCACGAGATGGATGGTGCGAATTGCTTTGTTTGAAATTATCCTTTGTAAAGCAGCGCAGCTGCAGTGTTTTCCAGCGAAAGCTGTTATGAGATCATAACATAGACCAATTTTGGCGCCGTAGTTGTCCGCCGCCGTCACCGGGGTCCATAACCGCTATCGTGCGAAAAAAGAAACGAAATAAATAAAAATACCCAGGACAGAATCGGCTTCGAACCCGGGTCCTCTGCGTGGCGGCCCAGTATTCTACCACAGAGCCACCCCTGTGCTTGGAACTACGTTGCAAACTGACTCAATGCACGCTTCATGTCGCTTAAGGAATCTCGTTAACATGTGTGACAGAGCGTCTGAGAAGAGTAAAGTAACAACCTAGCGTCACAGAATGTGAATTGTGTAACGAGTGGATAGTTGCATGCTTCCAACCCATTACAAAAGGCTCAGGCAGAATTCTTAATTGCCGTCAGTCGCAGCATCAAGAATGTGTACATAATGCCTTACAGGTGTGTAGCGGGTACCACACTTCTCCGAAGAATAACGAATACCATTGGAATAGTGCACACTTCCCTAATTCACAAAAACTATAATGATCTATGTTGTAGTGGGTACCATGCAAGGGTACTTGTCGTTTCCCCAAGGGTATTTAAAGAAGGCTCTGGAAAGGCCACTCATTCAGCTTTCACTCTGCTTGTGCCGCGCGATCAGCGAAGCCCCGGCGGTTTTAGATGCGAAGCATCTTATGCTCGGGGCTGTGTCTGTCCCTCCCGCGTCCGGTCACTTTCATGAAGTAGGGAAGCAGCCACTATGCGAACCAGAACACTGTAGTACAATAAGGCCGTCAACCACCACCACAGTCACAAGAGTATTGGCCGAGAGCACAGAATGGCTGCTTAGCAATGGCTAGGCAGGTGGTGGGTGCAAGCAAAGATTAACGCGCACTACCGGTGGTGTCTAACTAACTTGTCATGAAATGTATGATTTACACGCCATGGCCATAGTGCTCCTGAGGCCGTTTTCTTAACTTGATATAACTAAAAATTGGTACGATGAGACATTTCTGTATGACCAACATAAATTACAGGTGGTAATACGAAAATCATGACCTGCATGTCATGTACAACATGATTTACATGAAACGCAAATGGTGCGCTGACTGCCGCTTCGCTAGCTGATATACACCAAATTTGGTATTGCGTGACGTGACTGTATGACGAGCATAAATTGCAAGTGGTAATATGGAAATCATGACATGTCATGTGCAATATGACTTGCATGCCACGCTCATGAAACTCTCGGGGCCGTTTCGCTAGCTTGATATACACCAAATTTGGTATTGAGTGACGAATTTGGTATTGGCCGAGAGCACAGAATGGCTGCTTAGCAATGGCTAGGCAGGTGGTGGGTGCAAGCAAAGTGACGTGACTGTATGACGAGCATAAATGACAAGTGGTAATAAGGAAATCATGACATGTCATGTGCAACATGACTTGCATGCCACGCTCATGGTACTCCCGTGGCCGTTTCGCTAGCTTGATATACACCAAATTTGGTATTCAGCGACGTGATTGTATGACGAGCATAAATCACAAGTGGCAATATGGAAATCATGACATGTCATGTACAACATGACTTGCATGCCACGCTCATATCACTCTCGTGGCCGTTTCGCTAGCTTGATATACATCAAATTTTCAAGGCGAAAGCCTTTATTGTCTCATACTCACGTCCGTCCATCCGTCCGTCCCTCCATCCGTGCCCTGGCACGGTGCCAGGTGCAACGTTACTAGATTAGCTTCAGTTTGCAAGCTCCGCCCGAGCCGCGCGCGCGAATGTGTCCCCTTTCCGTCTCCTCTCGCGGGGTGGCGCTGCCCTCTCTCGGCCCTAAAACCGCGTTCGCTTGCCTCTGCTGCTGTCTGCGGCCGCATGCTCCGAGCGCGTTCCAGTGCGTTTCGTTTGCAACACGTGAATTTGTATTTCCTCCGCGATAACATTGAAGCACAGACCTCAGGGATGGCGAATAAATTACCCATAGGCGTATCAGCCTGGGGGGGCAAGGGGGGCTTGAGCCCCCCCACTGAGAAAAGTTAGGGGGGCTGAGCCCCTCCACTTCCGACAGTGGTCACTGTTCGAGGCACGCTGGGAAACCAGCAACTAAGGCGAAGTTATCCTTCACCACAGTAATCACTCAATTATATTGTTACAAGGGAAAGGGAATGTTACGATGGAATGTTACAATATAATGAAATTTTTTCCAACATTTCGGCTGTGACGATTTTCCTTGTAGGCTCTTTGCGGTGCGGGCCGCCTATGCGACGCTTTCGCGCCTTGTGCTGTACCATTGCAGAGCAGGCTAGCGCTGAGCAGGGGCCCCTATAACATTAGATCACTCGTGCATGCTTTTATTTTAATTGCGAAGCATTTCTTAGCGAACTTCGTCAACTTTGAGAGTATCTATCTATCTAGCTATCTATCTAGCCGCCTACGACTTTGTGCTCTCCTGACCGTATCGTTAATGGAATTTATACCAAATTTGGTAGACTGTATGACGAACATAAATGGCTGGTCATATCATGAAAATCATGACTGACTTGTCATGAAAAATATGATTTACATGCCACGCTCATGGCGAGCTCGCGGCCGTTTAGTTAGCTTGATATACACCAAATTTGAGATTGAGTGACGTGACTGTATGACGAACATAAATGGCAGGTGGTAATACGCAAATAATGACGTCCATGTCATGAACAACATGATTTACATGCCACGCTAATGGCGCGCTCGCGGCCGTTTCGTTAGCTTGATATACACCAAATTTGGTATTGAGTGACGTGACTCAATCTGTGGTAGTATGGAAATCATGACATGTCATGGGCGACATGACTTGCATGCCACGCTCATGGCGCGCTCGCCGCCGTTTCGTTAGCTTGATATACACCAAACTTGGTATTGAGTGACGTGACTGTATGACGAACATAAATGACAAGTGGTAATATGGAAATCATGACTTGTCATGTGCGACATGACTTGCATGCCACGCTCATGGCCCGCTCGCAGCTGTTTCCTTAGCTTGATATTGCCACGCGCTATTCTTATTTTCACGTTTGTTGTATTCGGTTTTCGCCCACAAAGACCGTCAGCAAAGCTCAGCTCAAACCGCGCCTTATTGTTCTAGAACCTTCGCGATTATTGTAGATCGTTTTGTTAAGATTGCGCGCAAGACGCGACCACTCGAGATTATTCCTGAGCTTGCGCGATGACCAGTGATAAGGCTAGAATGTTCGACGCGTGATGCATAAAAGCCGGCGCGCTCCAACGATGTTCAGTTCATCGACGGCCGACGCTCTGTTCGCCGCTATCAGTACCAGCGTTTATTGCTGTAATCTCACCTTCAGTTTACCGGCCACAAGTTCGGCCCAAATAAAGTGTTTCATCTTGGACTACTGCCTACTGCCTTCGTCAACGTCACGACCACGTGACATCTGGTGGAGGTGCTGGGTCGTCCATGTCGTGCGCCTCAAGCCGTATTACGCGCGTTAGCAAACCAGAGGACTGCACTTATTGCTTAATTATTGAACTTTCTTTATTGTTGCATGCATTTTCCCCCCGTGTTCTGTTTTAAGCATCGGGACGATGCCTTTTCAGAGGGGGGGGCATTGCCACGCGCTATTCTTATTTTCACGTTTGTTGTATTCGGTTTTCGCCCACAAAGACCGTCAGCAAAGCTCAGCTCAAACCGCGCCTTATTGTTCTAGAACCTTCGCGATTATTGTAGATCGTTTTGTTAAGATTGCGCGCAAGACGCGACCACTCGAGATTATTCCTGAGCTTGCGCGATGACCAGTGATAAGGCTAGAATGTTCGACGCGTGATGCATAAAAGCCGGCGCGCTCCAACGATGTTCAGTTCATCGACGGCCGACGCTCTGTTCGCCGCTATCAGTACCAGCGTTTATTGCTGTAATCTCACCTTCAGTTTACCGGCCACAAGTTCGGCCCAAATAAAGTGTTTCATCTTGGACTACTGCCTACTGCCTTCGTCAACGTCACGACCACGTGACAATATACACCAAATTTGGTATTGAGTGACATGACTGTATGACGAACATAAAGACAAGTGATAATATGGAAATCATGGCTTGTCATGTGCGACATGACTTGCATGCCACGCTCATGGCGCGCTCGCGGCCGTTTCGTTAGCTTGATATACACCAAACTTGGTATTGAGTGACGTGACTGTATGACGAACATAAATGACAAGTGGTAATATGGAAATCATTACTTGTCATGTGCGACATGACTTGCATGCCATGCTCATGGCGTGCTCGCGGCCGCTTCGTTAGCTTGAGATACACCAAATTTGGTATTGAGCGACATGACTGTATGACGAACATAAATGACAAGTGGTAATATGGAAATCATGACTTGTCATGTGCGACATGACTTGCATGCCACGCTCATGGTGCGCTTGCGTCCAGTTCGCTAGCTTGATATACACCAAAATTGGTATTGCGCGACGTGACTGTATGACGAACATAAATGACATGTCCTAACATGTAAACATGACATGCAAATTATGTAAGGCATGATTTGCTCCTTCCTGGCTGCTTCGCATTACATCGATTCCCACAGTGCGTGGGATCTGCCGGCTTTTTTTGGTTTGCTATTTTCGGTATGGATAGACGATGTGAGCGAGACCGACGCTTGGGCTAAGGTCACCACCTCGCGGTGTGTTAAGGCGTTGGCAAAATTGCACTTGTATTGTAAATGCGCCGAATGGGACAGACGCGTAGCAGTACGCGGTGCAGGTGCTAATCGCGGAGGCCGCATTATTGATGAATTACTTTACTTTACCGCTGCAAGAGGGCGACACTACCCCGCTGACCAAGAGCATTGTAAGAGGAAAGTGTGAGATATAAAAGGCGCGTTTGTACAGCAGTTAAAGTCTGCGGCCGTTGCGCTGTAGATAGCGTGCTCGGAACTTGTAGCGGCGGACCGAGAGGTCATCGGTTCAATGCCCGTTGACGGAACTTTTTTTCTTTGACATGTGATTGCATACATTTTTTTGACTTCGTTTCCGTGACGGAAATACGTCCCTGAAGTCTTAGTGGACCCCGGCATACAACAATTTCGTGTTGAAATTCGGCATATCCCATGAACTATGGGGATCGGTTTCATGCGAAGCAGTCAGCGAGTACCTGTCAATGAGATATTTCTTATTTTCATTCAGACAGGTGTTACGGGGTATATCGACGTGTTTTTGTAAATGAAGTAGTAGTGTGCAAATCGTGCGCTCACTAGGCACGTCGACTACACTGGCGTTTAGAGGGAAATTTATGACTCGGCGCAACGTCAGTAGTCACGTTAGGGCATGGACGAAAATTTTATCGAAATGAAGTGCACGCTGCGGTGCGATGATGTGAATACCATTCGTTAGCGCATTCCTTCATTGCCGAGCAATGCTTGATTATAGCTTGCTGAGTCATGTGAGTGCATATATAATGTTTATGAGATGGTTATAAAAACGGAGCTGACACTGAAGCCACAATTGATGTTAACCCGACATGGCGCCTGTATAAAAGGAGTACATATGCAATGTTTATCACCTTTTTATAAATTTAGATAGCTAGCACGGTAACCACAATGGACGTTACGCCGACTTGATGTCTGCATAGTGCCTTTTCCAAAGGAGATTCAAGACCTTGCGTGGTTCTGTGGTAGAATACATGACTGCCACACGAAATGCTTGGGTTCGATTCCTGCTGGGATCCTGATCTTTATTCTTCGCATTCGTCGGATCGACGCGGCCGATTCCAGATTTTTTTTTAACCCTCTCGCGTTTGAATGATGGATGTCTGTTGTCGCCGTTCCTGGGTAGACACAATCTCTAAGGCTCATACCCGCATATCGCAGCCCGTGGTATACGGGTATGTGACACACATGACTGAAGGAAATAGTTTCATGACGTACACGACATGATTTTCACGTTATTTATGTCGTGACCAGACACTTATGTTCGTCATACCCTCGTGCCCTGCTATGCCGATTTTGGTCTGTACCAAGTAATGAGGCAACCGCGAGAGCACCCAGACGTAGGGGGCCAGGTAGGTAGATAAGTAGATAAAAGCACTCGAAGTACCTTTTGTTCCCTAAGTATTGCTTCGCATTTAAAAACTCAATTCTTAGTGAGCTGCTTTTGGTCATTAACAAAATTTCATTGAATGATACAAATATATACTACTAAGGAGGCCGCCATCGACATAATTGTATTCATGCGGGAAGTTGTTAGGTAAAGCATAAAAAGCGTCACGTGTAATACTATTACATGCATAACACGCATATATGTGTTGTTGTCCCAGTGCATGCTGCTTAAAACTGACTGTCCCTTTTTTATAGTATTATCAAACACTATTTAACAAATGCTCTGTGTATGAAAAATCACCTCAAAGTGTGATTGTCGATGAAGTTCTCTCTCTCTTTCTATCGTGATATATATATATATATATATATATATATATATATATATATATATATATATATATATATATATATATATATATATATATATATATATATATATATATATATATATATATATCACGGCCGGCAAGTGAGGTAGGTTTGCCCCCCCCACTCACGAAATAGTTGGTACGCCACTGAAATTACCTTAACTACACATGTGCGGTAATGCGAAGAGCAATGCGAGGGTATTGACTGACGTGCTATTCAGCTATAATTGCGCGTTAGACGTTCAGTTAAACTGCTCAACACAAAAATAGCCAATCTCGTTTGTTATTTAAGTGTCTCTTAGTGAAGTTGTTTATTTGACGACATAGTTTAAGGCCAGCGATGTCGTTTCGCATCTTTGCGTAAGTTACGAGACTCCGCGTTCATTTCGCGTATTAGTTGCTTGCCCGGGAGTCTGGACGAATGAATGAATGAGAGCTTGTGTTTTGATTCAACCAAGTAATTTATTACTCTGTAAAAGTACAAAAAATCTTATGCGCCCACTTGGCCATGGATAACGCATTTGTCTACAGCAAACGGGCCTTTTTATTTGCCACGGCGGCTTTCTCGCTATTCTCAAGGCGGTGATTCACATCCATAGCGTAGAAGTGCATCCTGGTAACTATAATAAAATTCAGCCCCTGACATGTAAAGGCAACCCCATGCTCTACGCATCCAAGACGATCGATGTTCTCCATCTCCAGCTCATCAAGCACGTCCCAAAAGATGCCTGATGTAACTTGATCCCCGCTCAAGAAACTGCGCGGTTCACAATTTTCACAAAGTGCGGCATTTTTCTCGAAGGATCCTTCAAACATCCTTCCTAGAAGCTCGGGAACAAACGGGGAACAGCGTCGTCCTTGAGCGCCCAACTGTCGCGCGGAATGATAACAACGTCCCGTTTATGTTGTGCACGAACTCCTTCACTAAGTCACTGTCCTCGAAATGGAGATCGCACACAACGCAAGAACTTGTGAGCTGCTTGTCCAGGAATCGCACGCTGCCACACTTGAAGACGTGAAGAATCGCTAGGCGCCCGGAAGAAATGCCGCTTCACGGCAGATCTTTGAGAATCGTAACCGCTTTTGCAGCCGGTTACGAAACAACGTGGCATGTCGGTTGGTCATGATACAACGCCATCTATAACGTCAGAAGACTCGAACATGATGAACAAAGCACATGAACAAAGCACAACACAGCACCAACAACAACGGTTCGCGCAACGTGCTTCGACGAGCCGGGAAGCCGGGCCGAGCGTGTGACTAGCGCCCCCACGCGGCGGGAGACGGAAAGGGGACACGCGCCGCCGCGCAGCTTTCAAACTGAAGCTAATCTAGTAACGTTGGCCAGGTGGGCGCCGGGGCGCGCAAACGGACGCCGGTCGCTTTGGACTTACAGCGCTCGCGCCCTGCTTGCGTAGCGTGCTCTGCCCAGCGTCTCTAAATCATGCAAGGAGGGAGACGCACGCATCACGTTCCATTCTGACCGACCCCGTCTCAGTGGGCGCAGGCGTTCGAGGAACACACTTTGGAATTGACAAAGTGTCCGTCAGTTTAAACGCTGGAACGCGGATGGGCGTCTGCACGACGCGCAAAGCGCGAGAATACGAACGCATGCGAAAACGGAGGCAGATTGGTCTCGTGTCTCGCTGCGATTCGAGGTAAAGAAATTAAGCGAACATAAGTAGCAGGCGGTAACATGAAAATCTTGGCATGCATGTCATCTACAATGCCATTTACATGCCACGCTCATGGTGCGCTTGCGTCCAGTTCGCTAGCTTGATATGCACCAACATTTGTATTGCACGGCGTAACTGTATGATGAACACAAATGACAGGTCCTAACATGTAAATAATGACATGAGTGTGTTCAGATAAGAACTTCGGTGCATGTCCGCCGACCCCCTTTAATTTCGCCGAAAAAAATATATCTTGTTTTCCCAGTCCCCAGGACCGCGAAACCACTTTTGGCCTCGCGAAAAAAAATTTCACCTTCTTTAAAAAAATTCCCAAGTCTGCACTGAGCCGCCACCGCCTCTTTAGAATTTCACGAAAATGGGATTTCGATGAGACGCTACAAAAACACTATTGTAGCTGTAGGTCTGAAACATTTTGTACACTTACTACGGATAGTTTGTGTCAACAAAATATTATTACTTAGCAGTTCTGATGCTGTTCTATTCAGAAAAACATCGCGAATTTGGCAGAAATCTCACTATTGCTCAAATTTAACATTTTTTTTCCCTCCGCGAGTATAAACGCCAGACTTCCCAAAGTTTTTAAAAACATTGCCATAGGTTTGGTGAACAAGTTTGCAGAAAGAAATACCTGAGAGTGGCTTCAAACTTTAACCGGAAATGTTCAACTGAGGACATGTCTCTCAAAATGCAATATTTTAAAGATCATTTTTAAAAAAAACACCGTCTTCGATTTTCTTTAAGCTCTTCAGAATTAAAGCCAAGCACGTGTTCTAACTTAATCTGTAAAAACATGTTGCATTATTTTTGTGAGGTCGGAACTACGAAGCACGAAAAGTGGCATAACTGATGTATACTGAGTAACCACAACATTGAGCGAGCATGGAGCAATAGTTGCCATTATCGTTATTTTTAGGTCGTGAATGTCTTCTGTGGATTGACGGATTGTCAGAAATAAAACAGGAACAGTTGGTTTTGAAGAGGAAATTATTACTACATTTTTTTTACGCAAATCACAAACACTTCTACACGGGTTACAGCCATGAGCATGCCGCGATAATGAGTCACACTCTTCGCAGGAATCGCTTTCAAAATCTTTCGCGCATGTGAGCCTGCGTACGCCACTTGAAGGAGGTGGCTGGAGAGGATTAACCGCTGGATATTTACCGCTTCCCTTAGAACGTCGGTAATGTGATAACGCATACGGTGCCTGTCGGCACAAGGGGCGCTTCTGCAGCCAGACCGCGCTCGCCCGCTCCCTAAAAAAAAAGAAAGAACATAAACAAGAAACAGCTCAACTCGCTTAAGAAAGGTCGAAGTAATAAGAGAACGTCGGCTTTCACTTCCGTTCTTCGTCGACAACCCGGCAGTCCTCTACTGGTCAACGAACGTGAGTACGCGTGCGCGTATTACACTCCCTTGATATTGATGGCCACGTTGTGGAGCTCACGAGCGAGCGCTTCGCGCTGACTACCGAGAAAGGCATACGAAGAAGATTGCCCACAAGCGGAACTTTTCATGTGTGAAAGATTTGAATGTCGCCTTACTAAGGAAGCGCATGCCAGAAAAAGCCTCATCCATCAGAGAAACCGACATCTCGTGCCAGAACTGTTTCAACCGCTTCAAACATATCGCCGTAGAGTCTCCAGATCCATCTCAGTCTGACGAAAATTTTATTCCCGAACAAATTGTTGTCGAAGAGCTAAACGTACTCGTTAAGACAACCGACGTGACACCCCTAAAAATTTCTGCGAAAGTGAAAGCACATTGCCGAGTGTCTTACGCCAAGTGTAAGAAAGCGGAGATCGAGGGCGCTATATCCAGGACAATTTCTGCTGTCCTTGCAGTAGCATACGGCACTACAGAGGAACCTGGTCCTTCAGCGGAAACCTGCCACACGTGTCGTGAGTGCCTGCGCAACCTAAAGCACACGTTCGATACCTGCGAATCATAACATGAACGCTGCCGCCTCCTGACATTGCTCCCTGTGAACCTTTCTCATCAAGAGATTCAAGAAATGATTCCATCCGCAACTCGGCACCTCATTCAGGAATCCAGAAAATACAGACACCCGGGTGTGGTCAAATCCGAACCTCTACACCAGATCGAAGCTGAAGCCAGAAAACATACAGGCAGCAATAAAATTCTATACTGACGATGAGCTCAACTCCACCAAACAAAGCCCACACAAGAAAGATGTCATTGCAATTAGTTCTAAAGGACGAAAATAGTACATTTAAAAACGTTGGTGACCAGGTCCATTCGGGAAACATTTCGTCTACTTAAAGCGGCTCACCCTGACACAGGGATCGAGCTCACGAAGTTCTCCTCCTTGAGGCCGAAATGGGTTGTGTGCACAAGGTTGCTTCACCAGGAACAAAAAACACACAACTGCTTTAGTGACATTTGTGACTGTCTAACTTGTCTGAGTGTGGCTTGTGACTATGACTCCCTGTGTATACAATAGGGGTAAATAAACAGTTCCTCCCGAGAGCTCGACTTGACTACATTTCTAGAAATCTTGCGATTAGTTCTTACGCCAGGAACCAAAACTGCGACGCGTGCACGCACGCAAATTAACAAATTTGCACTTTAAGGCAACTCTTTGGTTTTATCTGTTAACCTGTTGTCCCTCGAGCACAACAGAAGACATTCAGGACCTAAAGATAATGATAATGGCAACTATTGCGCCATGCTCGCTCAATGTTGTGGTTACTCAGTATACGTCAATTTGGCCACATTTCGTGCTTCATAGCTCCGACCTCACAAAAATAATGCAACATGTTTTTACAGATTAAGTTAGAACACGTGCTTGGCTTTAATTCTGAAGAGATTAAAGAAAATCGAAGATGTCGTTTTTTTTTTTTAAATGATCTTCAAAATGTTGCATTTTGAGAGACATGTTCTCAGTTGAACATTTATGGTTAACGTTTGAAGCCACTCTCAGATATTTAGTTCAGCACACTTGTTCACCAAACATATGGCAATGTTTATAAAAACTTTGACAAGTCTGGTGTTTATACTCGCGGAGGAAAAAAAAATCTAAAATTTGAGCAATATTGAACTTTGTGCCAAATTTGAGATTTTTTTTCCTTAACAGAACAACATCAAAACTGCAAAGTAATAATTTTTGTCAACAGAAACTATCTGTGGTAGGCGGAGAAAAATTTTTAGACCTACAGCTGCAATAGTGTTTTTGTAGCGTCTCATCAAAATACCTTTTTTGGCGAAATTGTAAAGAGGCGTTGGCGGCTCAGTGAAGACTTGTGAATTTTTTTTTAAAAAGGTGAATTTTTTTTTTCGCGAGACCAAAGTGGTTTTGTGGTCCTGGGGACTCGGAAAACAAAATATATTTTTTCGGCGAAATTAAAGGGGGTCGGCGGACATGCACCGAGGTTCTTATCTGAACACACCCACATGGATATCATGCACAGCATGATTTGCTCCTTGCTGGCTGCTTCGCATTACATCGCTTCCCACAGTGCGTGGGAGCCGGATTTTGTATCCGCATAGCTGCCGTGGCTGGACATGCAGTTCGCGTTGTTCTTCTACACACTTTCTTCGCTTTCGAAAGTTATTTTGACCTTAAAAATTGCTCCGATGGTAGCCTATTCGACCTTGACGCATCTCACGTTGCAGTAAACACACGGTGCGCGCGCTGAAATTGCTGTAATTCGCTCATACATGGCTACCGTGCAAGGCTGTCGGCCATCCGCGCACATCAGTGTGGTACAGGAAGGTTTAATGCTTGGTGGCATGGGATATTTTTTTAGATAACTGAGCCACAAAACTGAACGCTTTTGCAAGGACAAGGAGCGCTCAGGGCTATGGTAGGCTCACTCTAAATAGAGGTCTTAGCCCAGCACTGTGCTCCAGAATCATGCAGTAGCATCGACCAAAATGTTCCCCGGCATCGTTCTGTCGTCTTATCCATGTACATACGTTTAGTGAGCTGGGTCCATTATTCCTGAAAGATATAAATGAGAGGAGTATGGCATGGTGCGCTCGTTCGAAGCGACATACGTTCTAACTCCCCTTGAAAATGGTCCAAAGTAATAACGAATGCTAAATGTAAATAATCTTGCCTAAGTTACGCTAGCTCGGAGAAAACGCTGCCGTAATCATAGCGCAAACATACATCGACTGATGCGCACAGAAGCTGCATCGTAATCACTACAGCCTGATGGCGCGGCAGACGCCAACTGCTTCCAATTAACAGACGCAATTTCTCTGCGAACTGAGCTGTGTGCGAAGAGCAGAATGCCAGAGCAGCTCCGCTTTACCTGCATATAACGTGTCCATTCCTAATGGGCTCGGAAACATGAACCCTCCTAGAACTAATCGAAACACCGTCTCTTGCGTGCGCTCCATGCGTAACGATTTGAGTGCCCTGCGTGTGCTATTGTGTTACGTAGAAATACCGATGCGGCAGCTCAACTTAACGGCACAGTCACGTTAAACAAGAAAAAAAATCACCGAAAATCACCGAATTATACCTCATAAAGTCGAGAGGGGGTTGACCGCAGCTGTAGCTCAGTTGGTATAGAGCAGGGGTCTCAAACACATCGCGCGCGGGCCGCATGCGGCCCGCCAACCTGTTCGCTAGCAGGCCCACGGCCCGCACATGACAGACATCGTCTCATACATTTTATGACTTTGTGGTTGTTCGCGACATTACTAAATGGTGCTCGCAGTATATTCTCGCCTATCGTGAATAATAACGCGCTGTTCGGGTAAGCTACACAGACGTGTTTGGTCATGAGAATTTTTTTTTTCGTGACGCAACCCATGCGATTACCTTTTGTTGAACCATCACCGCGGAACAAAAACCCTACATTTGAGTCCAGATTTTAGTTATTGTGGGGGTCGGTATCGATATATTCCTTCAATCATCACGTCAAATACATCTTAGAAATGATCCATGTATGAGATATGCAAAAGGCCTTCTTTTAACGTTGAAAGAAAGG